>JAOWCC010000064.1:34069171-34351862 GCA_030867875.1 Actinernus sp. WN-2022
ACAAGTCTCACACAATTTGAGAAACAATGAGGGAAATGTCCCTCCTTGCTCTGTTTCTAGAATTAACACTGCGTTGTGATAAAACTGACCAATCAAATTAACCAACAACAAGAAACCGTAACATTATAATCTGACAAATGCTGTTCACTTGACTTTTGAAGATTACTACCTCAGGAAATTGAAACAGTCGCCAAACAGTCTTTCTCAAGACTTCTCATTCAGTCACCAGCAGCTTACCAATCACTTCCCAACAATCACCTAATGGCAACAGACTCTGTCAACTGCTCATACAACTGCTATGCTTTGCAAGGATGTAGCTATTGTTACTTATAACCCATCAAATATTTTCTCGTGCATAATTGGTTGCATGCATCAAGTGATGCACATGACACAATATTTTCTCTCCACAAGTGGGAAATATCAGCAAATACACCCCCTGTGAGCATATAAGCATGCATCAAAGAAAATATTTGAAGGAGGATAACAACAATTTAATTAACTGTAATTACTCGGGCTGCCGAGTCTTAAAATGCAAGTGGTTATTTTTTTTATTCTGTGCAGCAAGCTTTCTGCGCATGCGTTAAAGGTCAAATTCACACCAATCAGATTGCACTGTGCTGGTCACGTAACAATCGCCAGGTTAATTTATTTACATAATTTAATACAGTAAAGCAAGATGGCGGAGGACCCGCGAGCAACTTTCTCTCTAATTTGGTGTCTCATCTCTCAAATGGAAGCCAGTTTAATGTTTTATTTAACTTCACTCGTGCGAAAGCCTTCCAACAGGCTCAGGATATTTCAACTGGCGCTATTGTCGGAGCCGAAGGACCGCGTTTTTTACCCAGATGGCCAGTGATTTTATATACGATACGTACGACGACCTGAAGCCAGGATCCGGAAAGCTAAAATTCGAAGAAATAGATATTGGAATCTATAAGCCATCGGCTCGCTGTGCTGAATTTAAAACATCCGAGGAGAACATCTTATTTTGGGTGAAGGCACTTCAAGACCAATATTATGAGTCTCTTAAAAACTGTCAGAGATTTAAATTTACCGTAAGTTGGATCAGAGAGTATTGAGATCAAGTTATTTCGTTCCAGCAAGGATATTGACCTAGCGGAAACGGTACAAGCTGTCGAAGGATTTTACTTATAATCATCCACGTCTACTTAACAACTGGAATAGTTATGTGCCAAGGCATGGGCAAAGATTGAGTTTCCCAGATTACAGATGAAAGTAGAGAACTTAATGAATGAAGAAACAGAGGTCACGCGCGACATGCTTGAGAAAATGAACATGTTCAACACTTTATGTTATACTAAGAAAACAAAACAAATTACAGAGCCTGCAAGTTCACAAGTCAATGAAAAACCCCAAGAGCCTGTAGTTTTGGATCAACATATCCTTGAAACTCCAAAAGCAACATACACATGAGTCAAATTCAAACCGGAAGAGACGGAATTCTTTAGATTCTTCACGTCACATCAAAACACGAATCAAGAAACCAAACTCAGTCATTTGGAAGACAAATTAGTGCAGCAAGATAATATATACAAGACCGAAATCAAGATGCTGTCATCATGAATATATTATTGACCTAGAAGTTGAAAATGGCGAGTTGAAAGCGGATATAATAAAGCTGAGATCCGACTTTCAAACTTAAAAAAAAAATTCAAGAATACAAAAAAGAAGACAATGAAAGACCAAGGTCTCCAGTATTCCGAGACTACCCAAACTACTGAAGCTTATCAGTTTGTTCAAGAGCCATCTTTCTTACATGACAACCCGATCCCTATTCATCAGAATACATTTTCTGTGCTAAATGACGAGAGTTTACAATCACCTGACCGATAACCCACTACTAAAGAAAGGGACCATGAAGTGCGGTAGTACGGTTAATTCTCGGGTTCCAAACAATGAATATATGCCTGCTCAAATGCAGTGTGTTAAACGAATAAGTAGTGTTTAAATTAAAAGGTCAACATACGAGAAAAACAAAACTATTAAATTACATATATACTAGGGGAGCAGATAATGAAAGTCACCGCGCTACCGGCCACTAAAGACTGCTAAATTCAGCTAATAATTCTTCCCTTTGGTTATTACTAAGAGGATTTCAAATGAAAGTGTATTACATCTTCAATCTCATGTGGCCCGAGTGAAAGCCCAGATGGGCTCTTGTTTATTGTAGTTTAGCAATTTAGCTATATTCATTATACATAATTTTAATTAGCGTTCATCACTTTTATTGTAATAGTTATATCTCGGAACAGGTATGTCCACGAACGAAATATCAGGGCATATTTTGATGCCACAAATAGGATATTGTATTTATACCTTCTGGGAATATTAAAAATCATACTAAATCATATCGCTATAATAATTGTTTTGTACATATATAAGGTACAAATTAAATATCATACAAAATGCACTTGAGTCATGTAAAGCGTAACGGTCGATGGAAAATCTTTAATCAGATGTTTTCACTTTTAACAATTAATAGCATTCTCTCATTTCCTATAAACAGTGGGTTGGCAGAACAGGGAACATCATCAGGTGAGATTTGGTCAGGAAATCTAACTAAACAACAGGACCGCCTCCCGGTTAGCTCAGTTGTTAAGTGCCGGTCTGTCGAGCGGGAGTTCGTGGGTTCAAACCCCGGCGGGACCAACACTCGGGGTCTTAAAATAACTGAGGAGAAGGTGCTGCCTTTACATAATACAGTAAACGGTTAGACCTTCACGTCTTCTTGGATAAGGACGTAAAACCGTAGGACTAGTGTCCCCAGTTAGCTGCAAAGCTAAATACATTGACACTTAAATAAAGTCCTTTTTTATTTTTACATTAACAGGCCTTTGGCAACAAATGTTTCCTTGCTTAATTATTCCTGGAATAAAATATATGCAGATGTATACTGAATGCCTCCCCCCCTTTTCCCCCACTATCACTTTAATTGTTTTGAAGATGTACATGTATCCAAAAACATATTCCATTATATTATAAAATTACACTGCTCCTCCACGAGATGATTTATACTTTTACAGTGTGACTACTGAAACCAGGGCTACTTTGACAATGATAACTAAACACATGATTGCAAAACAAAAGCATTAAAAAGTATAAATCCTAGCATATCCATGTGCGATTTTCTTCAATTGAAAGACTTAAGAACTAGTCTTGTTGACCAAATTCACCTTTTACCTGATTGTACATGAAGCTTGAGCAAGCCAAAATGCTATTGTTTTGTACTCAACACTGATTTGCTCAAGTAATCGTAAGTTGGAATGCTTTGTTTTCATTCTGCAATGTGATTGGTTCTTGTTGTCTAAGTGGCCCTGGTTTCAGTAGTCACACTGTAATCATGCATCAGGTAAGAATTATGCTTATAAATTTTATAATAGTTAGCAGTTCCACAGAACAATGACAGCATAATGAGCAGGCCCACAGAACAATGCAGCATAATAAGCAGGCCCACAACAATTTAGTGCTAAGTCAATTTCTTCTTTTTAGGGCAACCAAGAGTAAATGATGCAGGCCAATCATCTAGTGGTATGTACAAGTCTCAACATGCATAATTCATGACAAAAATGTTTTCTAGAATACAGGATATTTTATAGCATAATCACCCTCTCCCCTCCCCTTCAAAACAAGAATCTGTGGTGAAAAATGAACTCATTCCCACCAAGTCCCATTTCTATTTCATGCATAAAGGAGTAACAGATGGAATGCTAAAGTACCTTTGGAGCACATCAGTATAATCTTCAGAGCATGATTCTATAATGTTCCACTGCTCTGTCAGTTTTACGAATGCTTACTAAAGGACAATATTATTTAAAAGTCCAATTAAGTGTCAAGTACCATAGTTGTATCCAGAGTACATCACTCTGTCCTAGCTAGGATGCAATATTTTCATTTTGGACACAGTATCCCAGCAAACCATATGAATATTCATGACACCACTTTGGGGGAAGAAGTCTGGGGAGAAGACTGCACATCAATAATGTATTTAGAACTATTCATTTGCATACCTGTTAGCATAAGACCAAAGACCCATTCACCATATGATAGTATGACAGACATCCAAATGAACAGGCTTTTTAGTTATCTACAGTTTATCTGCTGTACCTGATGTAAAATATATTATGAATGCTTGTAACGCCTCCCAAGTGGTTTTGTTAGTGGTCTGATGTTTTTAATTCTAGCTCCTAATAACTCTACTGTAGTGTTTTAATTCTAATGTGCAATTTATTTTTAGGTGGTGCTGAAAGAAATGATGGAAGTAACAACACACATTCTGAGGATGGTGAACTAAAAGATGACGACATGTCCAGACTACAGAGTAAGCAGGGTGTACATTGTTGTGTTTACCTGTGCTAACATAATTCATTTGCTTCTTAGGTTCTTGTACCTGTGAGTTTTGTAGGGTACCAGTCTGTAAGTGGTTGTTCTTGGGTCTCTTGGGTACTTCTGTTGTGGGTCCTCAACCTATTGGGGCCCTTTGACAATGATAGGACTGGTGTGGTAACGAGACTAGTATTTGTGATTAAAAGTGTTGTTGCAGTGCTCGGGCATACTGCAGGGTTGCCATGGTCAGGGAAAAATGATTTTTTTTACAAGGTCAGGGAAAAGTCTAAAATTCTTGTGACAGTCAGGGAATTTTGTTTTTTCTGATGGGTGACAACCCTGTAGTGTACTTCTATTTGCCACACACAAACAACTTTGTGTTACTGGGAAAAAGGCAAATTTTGTTAACCAATCACTACTGGTAATGGTAAGATTATCCATTTATCAATTAAGCTTCGCTTTAGAGTTGTGTTCAATTGAGTAGTTTGATTAGTTATGCACCTATCAATGTTAAGCCTGAGGTTTTTTTTTTTTTTTTTTTGGGGGGGGGGGGGCAATCCCAGGGGAATTTGACATTTTTGGGGTGCCAGAGTTAATTTCCCATCCCCCGGGACCTATATCCAGGTCAGATTTCCCTACCTTATTTGACCACATTCACCATTGTGACGGGTTATTACATTGAAATTTATTTAGTCTGTGGCTTCCAGCGTGTTATTTAGTAGGGACTGGCAATTTGTTTTGCATTGATGGCATTGAATCTTTAGCTTAAAAGCTAAGAAAAATGCATCTGTTTTCCAAAGAGAAGAGTGACTTATTTCCAGTCCCTTCAGATTAAAAAAAAGTAACTTGTCTCTATTTCTTTTCAAGATGGTGGGTATGAAAAGTTCTCAACTCTGGTAACAGCCCAGTTTTCCAATTCCCCTGGGATTGCCTCCCTTTTCTGGGGCTTAACATTGATAGGTGCATTAGTTATTCACGATTGCATTCCGTTTCCTCATGATTGGTTCAAGTAACCAATCCTGAATTGCTTCAGTTTGTGATTGGTTCGCTGTATTTTTACTTGCTTCTGATTGGCTCTGGTTTCGGTTTTACAACACTCATTCGTAAACTGCTCTCTATAACAACATTAATAATTGTTAATTTGTGTTTCAGGTCTGCTGGAGGCTCGTGGTGTACCTCCTCATCTGTTTGGATCCCTAGGCCCTAGGATGCATCAACTTCTTCATAGAGCAAGCAGTGGTGGGTCAAGTGAGTTCATCCATTATAATAAGTAAATTATAAAACTAGCTTAGGTACTCTTGCTTTGACAAATCACAAAATAGTGGGTAGAAACAATATTGAAATTTTGCACATGTATGGTACTAAGGAACATATATATCACTGTACTAAAATGATGTTTCCATGGAAACACTGACTAATAAGTCGTTTATTATATAAATATGCACCATGTGGCACTATTTGGGCAATCAGGAAGCCATTTTGTTTTTACTTCCCCAGTACAGTCTAATATTTCTTGCATTCTTGTGTTCTTAGTTAGAACTGGATATTGTAATTATTGAAATTTCTTATTGTATTATTGTCTCCATGAACTTTAAATTTTCCCCCTTTTTTTCATTCTTATTCTTACTTCATTCGTTTATATGTAATTCGTGGTACGTGTTTGTAAGTGTTAGATAAAGAATGAGCGGCCGATCTTTATCCAATTTACAAACTAGAGCTGAAAGCGAGAGTTCGTAAATCGGATAAAGATCGGACGCGAATTCTTTATCTTACTTATCAAACGTCTAGATGTAGAGAGGCATGTTTTCAGTTATTTTGGCGATACAACTTATTTTGGCCGAAAATCGAAGCCAAAGTTTATGTAAATCAGGACGAAATCTGTATCAGATTTACAGATCCCTCCATGCTCATTTATTTCCTTTGTTTTTGCTTTAAATCTGATACAGATTCATCCTGATTTACATAAACTTTTACTTCGATTTTCTCTACCAAAATAGGTTGTATCACCAAAATAACTGAAAAAACATGACTCTAGTCAGATACAGAATTCCTAAACCCTAACCCTAACCCTAACTCTCACTTTCAGCTCAAGTTAGTAAATCCCATAAAGCATGGCCACTCAATCTGTATCTATTACATGTACTTATCAAACTCATTAATAATTCAAGAAGGAAAAACAAAGGAAATCACCGACCAATTTTTCCTGATTTGCATAAACTTTTAACACAACTCTATGCATTTAGACATTTGATAAGCCATATACAGAAGCTGTGTCTGTGGTTTATTGGATTTACAAACTGGTGCCTCCAACTTGAGTTTGTAAATGCGGTAAAGCATGTAGCCTGAATTTCAGCCGTCTCCTCTGGTTCGTTCCTCCCGAGAGAGACGTCTGAATCCAATAGCCGATAATGCTGTCCAGTGACGTCAAGGCGGATTAACAATTTAATTTATGCAAATATAATAAAACTGTCACGGCGGTAGTAAGAGTTCGTGAGAAATATTTATTTGAGATTATGCCTACCAAAATAAAAGCCTTACCTATATTATATATCTCCATCCCATTTGCTTCTCAAGTGCCTCTTATGTTGTGAAAGCCTTTCCGAAGCAACAAATCGTTATATCATATTTGGAGGCAAAGTACAGTTGATCTTTGTCTTTCCGTTGATCTTTGTACATGTCTCACGATCTGCCGTTCGAATCGACACAGCTACGAGATATTACCTATGTAAATGATGCAACAGAAAAGCAGAAAAACATGAAAGGGTAATAGAGAATTTTCGACGAAATACGAAGACTCTTTTACGGGAAAGAACAGTTCCTTGAAGAGAGTAGCAACATTCTTTACCACTGCGAGTGCGAACAAATAATCGATTGTCAACAACCCCGCGGACGCGATGCGATAAAATGTAGATGTTTACAGGTTAGTCAGCCGGTTATTGTGCAGGACACTTTCAATCCATTTCCAGATGTTTTCCTTACAAATTCAAGGTCTTTGCCAAAGACAATCACTCCACTGAAACTCAACGATCAACAATCGCGAGTCCAAAGTGAATCCTGCCGTCTTCTCGGCTGATAATTATGATAATTATGCGAAATTATAGAATATGAACCAATCAAAAATCACTACCAGGTTTTCTGGTAGTGACGTCACTGGACGGCATTATCGGCTATTGGATTCAGACGTCTCTCTCGGGAGGAACGAACCCAGAGGAGACGGCTGAAATTCAGGCTATAAAGCATGCCCACTTTCTGTATCTATTACTTACGAAGGTCCTATGGTGTGTTGTATTGTAGATAGCAAAGCTCAACAGCTGTTGCAGGGAATACAGTCCTCAGATGAAAGTCAACAACTGCAAGCTGTCATAGAGATGTGCCAGGTACTGATAATAATAAATAATAATAAATAATAATAAATAATAATAATGGATTCAGATTGTTTCCTTCCGTTAGAGGTTTCTGTAAAAAGCAATGAATTACTGTCCTTACTGTCCTTCTATTGGTCTTACCCCAGTTTGGTGACAATAGACCTTTTGTATGATGATGTCAAGCTTTTGTGATCACCACCAAGCCTCGCTTAGCCTGCTTTGCAGACATATTTTTTCACTCTCATAAATTCGAAGAAAAAAGTAACATCTGCTTTCCCGAGCGCTTAATTAGTTTCCAATATGCAAGCATGACGTCAGCACGTTTGTTTTATTTTTCTGCCCAAAATGGCAACTGTATTGTCTGAATTCCTTTTAAATGTAACATTACGTCACTTTCCAGGATATGGAAAGTAAAATCTGATTGGTCCATAACGCAATGAGGTGTGCATATTGGAAACTAATTAAGCTCTCGGGTAAGCAGACGTTACTTTTTTCTTTGAATTTATGAGAGTGAAAAAATATGTCTGCAAAGCAGGTTAAGCCTCACTTTGACACAGTATTTCCTCTTAACGCAAAAGTGAGGCTTGGTGTCCACAGAAGCATGGCATCATTACGCATAAGGCCTATTAACAGATGACAGAAAATTCCAACAAAATCCCTGAATGATGATGATGACGGTGGTAATGATAAAGATGATGATACATTTTAATGTGTGTATTATCAAATGTGTTATAACAGAATTGACCTCAAACTCTGAATAAAAAGGTCCTGATGTTTTCTTGGACCTGGACAGGACCATATGGACAGGACATTCACTTGAAACCAGTAATCTGTGATTTATAGATGTAATAAATAGCTAAATCTTGTTTATTCTTGGATGAATAAGGCTGATTGGGCCTCTTGCAAGATATGCTAATGTATCCTTGACTCATTCCACACACTCATTACTACATTCATATATTCTCTGCACTCAATGCTCAACTCACATGTTGAATTTTATGGAGGGAGGAAAACTAGGAGGAGAACCCAGAGAACAACCCTTGGAGTATGGGTGAGAATCAACAAGCTCAACTCGCATATAACACTGTGTCTGTGAATCGATCTTGGGCTACAGTGGTAAGAGGCAAGCAGTTTTACATGCTGCACCACCCAGAGATGCGTAATGTGGTAGTTAAGCAGTATCAATTTTAGGATTTCACTAAAACAGAATTGTTTTTTTCTCCTTTGTTGTAATGTGTACAGTTGTTGGTGATGGGAAATGAAGAGAGTCTTGCAGGATTTCCAGTGAAACAAGTTGTACCTGCATTGGTGAGTGCCATTGAACTTCACACTGTGGCAGAGTTTATACAAATTTAGGGTGCATTTGATTGACCGTATTCCTGAATAAGAATAGATGGAATAGTCTCTGGACTGAGCACTGGTTCAGACACATTTTGCCCTGTAAGCTACAAACTAATGCTGACATGGTATTTGGGATATATTATATAGTATTCCAGTGGCTTTTACATCCCGATAAAACTGATTTGTAGTGATCATTCTGTGTATTCTTATTCTGGAATATGCTGTGCCTCGTTCGCCGTACTGCCAGGCTTAAGTGTTATGGCCAGTGAGCCTTCTTAGTATCAGCGCCCATGTTATGGAACAGCTTACCGATAAATATTTGCCAAAGTTCATCTGTAAATGAGTTCAAATTTAAGTTCAAACACTATGTTTTTTTACCGCAAACCAGTCTGTCACTAAGTTATACCAGAATTCTGTACTTTATTAATCAGTGCATATTATTATTTCATAGTTTCTGTATTAGTGTAAAGTGCATAGAGCCTTTACATATATGTGCTAACAAATGTTATATGTTATTATTATTACTACATGTATTATTAATTGTCTCGTAACACAAACCCTTTTGCCATTTCAGATAAATTTGCTTAATAAAGAACAGAAGTTTGAACTTGTAAGTACCATGGACAGCTCATTTTAATATAACATGTAAAGCCTGGTTCCCAAACTTGGAATACACTTCCACACGAACTGCGTAAATCTTTACCTAAGTTTAGATTATTACTTGTTCAATATTACGTGTCTGCCATCACTTCTGTATTTGACATTCAGAACCCTAGGTCTTGGAAGTCTGTATGTCTGAAATGTCACCAAGCAAGACAGTTTACTGTACCTCTTAAATGCTGTTTTTAAGTTAAATTAATTATGGCCGAATTAAGTAAATAAATTAATGGAGTAATCAAATAATCAAATAATAAATTCATAAATTAGCGCTAGCAACATACCCAGACACAATGCCATAATTGTGATTATTAAAATGATGTTTGTTTTCAAATAATCCCTGTGGATCAGGCGTTTCAATAACTTTTTAGGCAACTGGCAGTCCTGTTGTTAGAGGCGGTGGTTTACCTAGTAAACTTTACTCAACACTCAACAAAAAAAAACACTGATCGTGTGAAGTAGCCGGTGGTAAGAAGCAAAGTAACCGGCGGTTTATCGCCGGTAGCCGCCTGCTATTGAAACCCCTGGTGGATGTCTAAATCTACTGCTCTGTTTAGCTCCTGTAAATTGTCCATGAATTGTCAGTTATGGATCAGTTTTCCTGCCCATAAAACTCATTTGAATTTCCCATGCACTGCCATCTTGGATCTCATGATGTCACAGTGTTAACCCTATTACAAGTTACACAACAAAAGATCTGTTGTTTTCTGTCATAGTTTTTCTCAAATAAGCCTTGCCATCAGCCATATTTTTTCTTTTGTTAATATAAATGTGCAAACCATTTTACGTCATGCATGTAATTAAAATATCTGTAACGGCATAAAAATTGTTGTATGATTTTGACAAACATTCTTGACTTCAACACAAAGAAAAGTAATATTTGTGCTCTCCAAATAAATTTTTAATTGCACAAAATCACTAAGGCATGACTAAAACGTATTAAAATAAAATCAAAATGGGGTCAATTATTTTTTCACTTCATAGGTGCTTTAAGACATAATTGTATCCTTACATTGAGTTCTTAATCCTTTAGGTGAACCATGCTTGCCGTGCCCTTACCTATCTCATGGAGAGTCTACCAAGGTCTACTGTGGTTGTAGTGGAAGCAATTCCACCTTTCTTAGAAAAGGTATCAAGAAGTGATTTACAAAGTCTTCAAGTTCATTGTTCACTGATTGAAATTTGACTGGATCTTTTAAATTTTGAGATTCTTAATCATGCCAAATTATTTGGAGTGTCAGTAATTTGAAATCTGGATGAACTGAATCCCAAAAATTCAAATGTTACTCCATACATAGCTAGGTGTATTACCAAAGTACACAAACACTGCTTACTATGACAATAAACGAAACATCAACAGAGTTCTCCCAAAGCACCAGTGGCCAGCGATTTGTTCTGTGTATTCTACTTGACCACACAGGCTACAATTTTTTACAATACACTTTTTACTTACTGTTATTAACGGTAGAAGCCTGGATTTTAAATAAATGCCCCCTACTCAATTCTTTTTCTCCCCCTACTTAATGCCTGTGTTGGGAGTCAGAACCCTGCATTAACTTTTTCAATTTATTACTATGCAGCTACTCAACCTGGGCCCACCTGAAAACAGTTAGCCAATCAGAGTGCAGATTAATAAATAAAATTGCTTTCAAATGTATTAGTTGATGAACTGATTTGCCTTGCATTACGATAAAATCCTTTGTTTTAAAGTTGTGCTCTGATTGGCTACCATTCCTCATGTGGGCCCAGTTCGAATAGCCGCACAGTAAGAATGTTTTTTTCATCCTGTAGCTTCAAGTAATAGAGTGCATGGATGTAGCAGAGCAGTCCCTCACTGCGCTTGAAATGCTGTCCAAGAGGCATGGCAAAGCAATATTACAGGCCGTAAGTAAACCATATATACCAATCCCAGAACAAGAATAGTTGGAGTAGTCTCACTAAATGCTTGCTGACATACCATATTTCCTCATGTATAAGCCACACCTTTTTTGACCTTTCAGATTTTGAAAGTGACAAAAAAATGCCTCAATGATGGGGGTGCAGCTTATACATGAGTATTTTCAAAAAATTGTTTTTGCAAGGACCGTAAACAAACCCATATGAACAATAGAAATGGCACATTATTCACAGAACACAAATGTCAGCAAGATTTCTACTCGAGCTCCTCTCCTTTGCTTTCCAAAGAAAACTAGCTATCCTTTTGCTTGTCATCTTCTCTGCTAATTCCTCAAATGGTTCCTAGTGTTGCTAAAGCCCATAACTGGTCTTGGAAGCCTTCACATTTTCAAATAAAGTATCATTCTCGTCATGTTCATTGGTCAGCTTTGGAGCTTGACATGCTCGATTGGATGTTCGAGAAAACACTCGCCCCAGGCCCCTTCCCTCAAAAACCGAAGATGGCAGACCAGAATTGGAAACATGCGCATATAGTTTTGCCAGAAAATCGTACTTTGCTGTTGAAGTTCCTTAAATAATTATGTTGTTAGTTAATGGGGGAACAACAGCAGAAGAATTCTGAAGTGATTTAAAGAGAGCATGTTGAAATATACACAAGAAATGACAAGGAAAGTTGTAACCATATTCGAAGTTGTGATAGCAGTTCGCATGACTTGGAATGACAACCATCTCTTCTGAAGAAGTTTTGCTTCAAGTACAAGCATTTATGAACTTCAACAAAAGATTATTCTTCCTGAGTTTGGGATGCAGCTTATATGTGATTTTTTTTTTCCTGGACATTTTTGACAAATCCAGGGCAAAGTTAAGGTGTGCGTCTTATATGTGAGGTGTGGAAATACAGTATTATATTTAGGATACAATTTGTATTACAGTGGCTAAAATCCTGATATAAGCTACATTCATTTGTAGTGATAGGTTTGATTGATAAGAATACACACTCAGATTAAAGTTGCCTACAGTAGGTTCTAATCCCCATCATTGTAATATTCTGAATTTTTGGTATGATCCTAGTGTTTCTAAACAATGTATTTTGTTTTTGTAGGGTGGCATGTCTTCATGTCTGCTTTTTCTAGACTTTTTCTCAATAACTGCACAGGTGAGTCATCCATCTTTTTACAGCAATTGCTTAGTTACTCGTTTTCTGATTGGAAGTAAGAGGACATCACAGATTGCATCCATTGCTTGTGCAATATTGATTGTCTGATAGCGCATGTGCTAAAATCACTTCCCTCCACAATTTCTCTTGTTTTCAAGGCTCTGCCGCTCGACTATTTCTCATTTGTTCAGTAATTAGTGAAATGTTCCTTTTAACTATTACAAAGACAGCACTCAAAATAGAAACAATATAACCTGACATTTCATTTTTTTGGCAGGTCATTGAGTGTTTGAAATCATTCCCAAGCATATTTTCACCTGCCATTCCCGAAATTTGGCCTGCTTTTTGGCCATTGGCAGGTCTCTATTTCAAGCCCAGAAATGATGATATACTATAATATGATGGTGAAAGTGGAGGTGATGACACTGCTACAGCCACCACCACTGGCATAATGACACATTATCCAGTCTCTTTAATTCAATTTTTCCTCCTAATATTCAGAGGTCGGCTCTTGCCATTGCGTCAAACTGCTGCTCAAGTGTGGGACCAGATGACTTCCACTACATTGCAGATGCTATCCAAATACTGAGCACAAGGCTGCAAATACTGGTCAGTTATTGGGTTAAACAAAGATATAACAGTGTTTATAATACAGTACCGCCTGAAATTATTGACACATTTACCGCGTGCAATGACCGCGGTATGACTGCGGTAAAACCTCAGTGTGGCCGCGGTTTTACCGCGGTTGCGGTAAGCCGCGGTCAAATTATTCTGCGTCCAGCCTGACCGCGGTCACTTAATATACAGTACTGTTCGAAATTATTACAACGCTAGTTGGGGAAATATCCCTGGGATATTTCCTTTCAAATGGCACTTCATGGCCATTTGTGTGTTAAAACTGACTAGAACAAGAAACGCTTCGGAATAAGCTTCTCAAGTCTCGCTTCTCTAGCATGGCCATGTGTGTTAAAACTGAATAGAACAAGAAAGCTTCGGAATAAGTTTCTCAAATCTCGCTTCGCTAGCACAGCCATTTGTGTGTTTAAAATGACTAGTACAAGAAACGCTTCGGAATAAACTTTTCAAGTCGCGCTCACTAACACTGTAATAATCTTCATTATATAGTGAAGGAGGTGAGTCAAACTGGAAGAAGAAGAAGACTAGAACAAGAAACGCTTCAGAATAAGCTTCTCAAATCTTGCTTCGCCAGAACGGCCATTTGTGTATTTAAAATAACTAGAACAAGAAACGTTTCTGAATAAACTTCTCTCGCTTCGCTAGCACGGCCATTTGTGTGTTTAAAATGACTAGTACAAGAAGCTACAGTACGGAGCCTCTAAAGGGCCATGCTTTTTTATATATCTTTTTCAGCCATTTTTTGCCACTTTCGAGCATATCTGGCATTTTTTGCCACTTACGAGCGTATCTGGCATTTTTTGCGACTTACGACCGTATCTGGCATTTTTTGCCACTTACGACCGTATCTGGCATTTTTTGCCATGAAAATAGCCGTTATGGCGCAATGAAGAAGTGTTCAATTCATGAAGGACTTGATGAAGGACTTGATGGCCATTTGACCCACCAGATTTGGCAAAAGTATCTTTCAACTTCTTGTAATTTATAGAGCTATTAGTAGAAGTACTGCGATAGCTTCAGGGGTGTCGAAAAAACGAAGAGCGAAGACCCAGATGGAAAAACGAATAACTATAAAGAAGCAAAGACCGATACAACGTAAAATTTTGAAATTAGTGGTAGAATATTTCGGATGGCCACACCAGCCTTCTTCAGGTACATGTATAATGAAGAAAATTTACATTGGTGTGTAGTTTTGAACGTGATACTGAGCTGTCATAAAACAGATTACAAAATGATAGACAGTGAAAAAATGTTAAGAAGGTGAAAACAGATATCTAGTATGACTCTTCCCGGATGTTAATAAGGCCATAGGGTTCGAGTGTTCTCGCCTGTGCGATTAAAAATGCTTCTCCGGCCTTACGTATAGAGTCTCTTAGAAAATATTTTTTCGATAGGAATAAGTTGCATGTCGTTGGCAGTGTGATTAGGAGAATTAAGAAAATGTTTGGCAACTGTTGTGAGTTTAGATTTGTTGTTAGAGTTATCTATCGTCCGGCGGTGTTCATTAAATCTGCCGGTCTTTTAAGCGTGACGGTCGTTTAGTCTCACCTATATATTGTAGATTGCAGCGGTTACATTGAATCATGTAGATTAGATTTTTAGTGTTACAGGTCAGGTTAAATTTGATAGAGCGCGTTTCCCCGGTGGCAAAGAAAGTATAGTTAGTAAATCCGTCAGAAATGTAAGGCTAAGTGGCGCAGTTCTTCCTACAACGGAACGAGCCAGGTGGGAGCTGCAGCTGGGAATTAGTCGAGTTAGAAGGGAGTTTAGCTTTAACGAGTAGGTCACGCAGGAAAAACGAAGACCGAAGAAGAACTGAAGTCTGTTGTGAATTTTTCAGTGTTGAAAACTTGCAAGCGCTCCGCGATCCGGTGCTCCTTTCCCTTTCTTCTCCACCTGGATTTTACTTTATGCCCCCAAATTGTAAATTCATTTTCATTGTCATCTGACATGTCATCTGTCAAAATCAACCAATCAACGTCTTTGTTTCTGTATGTTACAAATGTTTGACCTTCGGTGCGAAGGAAGTTCAAAATGACCCCTTGGGAAAAACGAAGAACAGTAGGTCAAAAAATGGATTTCTGCATGGATTTTCACCAATTAAAAAATAAAAACTCTCTGAAACTTCTAGGCTATCCGTACTAAATTTCCAGCAGGAAATTCAGGCTTAAACATACAGGGAAAAATCCACAACAGACTTCAGTTCTTCTTCGGTCTTCGTTTTTCCACCTCTGTCTTCACTCTCCGTTTTTCTGACACCCCTGAAGCTATCGCTGTACTTCTACTAATAGCTCTATAAACTACAAGAAGTTGAAAGATACTTTTGCCAAATCTGGTGGGTCAAATGGTCATCCAGTCCTTTGTGCGTGTTCTAAAATTAAATTACTTCTCCATTGCGCCATAACTGCTATTTTCATTACATAAGTGTCAATCAAATGTCATTGAAAACCAGATACGGTCGTAAGTGGCAAAAAATGCCAGATACGTTCGTAAGTGGCAAAAAATGCCAGATACGCTCGTAAGTGGCAAAAAATGCCAGATACTGTTGTAAATGGCAAAAAATGTCTGAAAAAGATATATTAAAAAAACATGGCCCTTTACGGGCTCCGTAAAGTTCTCTGTTGACATGTGCTTTCAACCGTGGAGACTGATTGTCTGGTTTTTCACACCACAAGAGTGCCGCGAACTTCACGGGAAGTATAATTTTATTGTATTGTAGTTTAAATCACAAAGCTTCTCAACTTTGCTGGCAAATGATATAAATGTCTACTAAACAGAACATTCTGGAGTTGTTTTTATTTAATGTTGTTCCGTTTTCAAAGGTAATGAGGTCCGAGCCTTGAATTCCGCGACACAGAAGTGTGACATTTTCCGCGAACTGATTTGAATAATCAATGACTCCGCAGTGTTTGTTTTGTTTTGAGATTGCACCAAATATTCTCTACAGATAAAATTTTCTTTTAGAAATCGAGATGCTTTCGGAATCAAACGTTTTGAAAGTTTTACTTCACTTACGTATCTGAACAGTTTCCACCTGGTGCAAAAAATGGTTTGAGTCCATTCAGTTTTAATTTGTTGTCTGTTAAGCATGAGATTGCACAAACCACATCGAACTTTTGCAGTGTATTAGTGAGCGGAGTCCGAGAAGTTAAAGGTTTTATTTAATGTTGGCAGCAGTCGATCATTGTCTCAAAATTTAATTTCATCTCCCTTAGCTGAGTGCCGAAGCATTGGGCAAAAATTACATTAATCATTGCTCAGTTGTTAGACTATTGTGTTACGACCGCGGCTTTTTACCGTGGCTTTCGACTGTATGCATCAATAATTTCAGGCGGTACTGTACATGTAATACTGTTACGAGAAGACACAAACAGTGATGCAACTTGGCAACACAAACTGTGTATGTGTGTTGTGAAAATACCTGACATAAGGTTGGTTTTACAGGATAAGAAGTCTGTGGAGAGTTGTTGCTTAGCATTTACAAGACTTGTGGATAGCTTTCAGCACGACAAGGTATAATTATATGTTGACTGTGTCACGGTGAGAGGCCTTTTAATTTGCAGTCCAGGCCAGACACAGTTATTTTCAGCGATTTTCATATGAACTGACTAATCCTTGAGCATGTGGGATGGTTAAAATCAAAGGAAATACGCAAATATGACTAACAAAGCGTGTATGGAGCCTTTTCATGTGACGTCATAGCCGCCATGTTGGTGTACCTTTAACAATAGATTCTTCGTTAGCTTCTTTTGTTAGGTACACCAACATGGCCGCCATGCCCTTTGTCATTTGAATCTCTGGGGATTGATTGAAAACCCTCTATAGACATAATGTTCAAGGAAATATTGCATATCATTTCAATTAGGCAAAGGGAGGAGGACACTGGGTGTAGACAAATAACAGCCATTTACCAAACAGTGAACATCGAATTTCCAGTCGAGGTTCAGCCATACGATAGGTCAAGTAGAACCCAACACTACCATAATTATGGATACATTTCTGCCTCTGTCAACGCTTATAAATACTCTTTCTATGTTAGAACAATACCATTTTGGAATGATCTACCCAGCTACATTGTACAGGCAACTTCAATTAACTAGTTCAAGGAACTCATGTAAATATATGTTGTTTGTTCGATTGTTTATTTTAATAGTTTAGCATACCACTGTACTAAATGTCAGTATCGGGATTAGGCTTGCCTATATTGATACTTAATAAACTGAAACTGTGATTCCATGCATGCGCAACACCATGACATAAAATGATCCCCTTTTACAGTTAATATAATGAAGCAGTTGTGATAACAATTAAATGCATTTATGTCATTGAGAAACAAAAACAAATGTTTGTTTTAATGAACTTACCTAATTTCTATTTCACAGAAACACCTTCAAGATCTTGCTGCCCATGGACTTTTATCAAACATACAACAATTGGTAGGTGAATGTTGAAGGCTAATATAACTTTAGGCCACAAATTAGTTGTTGGAAGCATGGTGCAGCTTATGATTGTTTTGAGTGCTAGTGCTTTGTCAGGGAAAAATATGAACTTGTGCTGGAAGTCAGTGAAAAAGGTTTCTTGGTGATAAGTCAGTGAAATATTTGTTTGTTTTCCTGTAACTGTGTGAGAACCCTGTCCCAGTCAAACGACAAGCAACGTTCCCTTTTTTAATATATATATATATGATTATTTATTAATGAATGGTTGAACCATTTGTTCTTAGTTGATGATATCACCACCCATCTTCAGTACGGGAACTTTTGTAATGGTTCTACGGATGCTGGCCATACTGTTTGCCAACTGTCCAGCTCTTGCTGTGGACCTGCTGCAACAAAGTAAAAACCTCATCTGCATGTGTATTTACCAACCATTATGTAAACATGGCAAGAAATGCAACCATGGCTTGAACTGTTACTTTCATGCAAAATCTGGTATTTTATAAATTTTAATGATTATTTAAATCTGCAACAAAAAAAAGCACTATGTGGGCAACCAGAAAGCCATTATATTTTTACTACTCAAATACGGTCTCATATTTCTTGCATTCTTGTCCATATTGCATGCATGTATACTTATAGAGCTGTGTATTGTTATGAGTCATTTGTATTTTGGTTTGCATTTTAGCTGTATAAGATGTTAGCTGACTCATAAGTTATTCATTATTTAAATTCTGCCTAGAAACTAAATTTTTGTTCCATAATAACCAAAACCCTTGCGTGCTTGCTCAAGGAATCGGATTTACCATATATGGTGATGGAAGCCATTTGACTGTAACTCGTATGATTCTGTAGTCGAAGAGCTGCATGTAGCAGTAAGATCTTTTTCATCCCTGGTGATGGCTAGGTAGAATGCTAAGCTGTTTCAAATTGGGCCAACACATTGGTGGAGCTGTTTTTGTAGCAACTCATGTTTTATTTTGTAGTACTTTGTAGTGCACTACAGCATAAACGAAATCGCAAACCTCGCCAGGTATACTATAACTACCCAAAATACAGTATCATAGTTGGTGCTGTCTTGTGCATATTTCATGTGCTCTTTTCACAATTAAATAATAAATGTGGTACATGTAATAAGGTGGCATATTTACGGAAGCCTAGAAGAGACATTCAGTTCGAGAAAAAAATATGAAAATTGTTTTTTTTTGGGGGGGGGGGGGGGGGTGGTATTTTTTTATTGTGAAATTTTTTGCATAAAAAAATATGATAAAATTAATTTTTTTTTTTAAATTGTGAAAAAAAATATATATATATATATTTATTTTGGAAAAAAAGTTGATGAGCCACGTGGTGGGCGGTTGCTGAGCCCGGAGATCAAACGATGGTGGCGAGGACACCGACTCCAGCTCCATCGAGCGACATTCTTGGATCTTGGATATTTACTTCCATTCTATACGTATGTATACTAGAATGGAAGTAAAGATCCAAGATATTATTATAAGGAATGCTAATGATGTAGGGATATAAAATGGTAAAAACATGGCGAAAGCACCCTCCCACAGTTACCTTGGAGTGACCAGACACATGACCTCCACTGGAACACACACTGCTCTAAAGTGGCAGCAAGTGCCAATAAGTATATAAAAATAATGTCATACTCATGTATACTAGAATGGAAGTAAATATCCAAGAGCCTTGAATGTCGCTCAATGGAGCTGGAGTCGATGCCCTTGCCGCCATCGTTTGATCTCCGGGCTCAGCAACCGCCCACCACATGGCTCATCAATTTTTTTCAAAATACCGTATTTACCCGTGTAGAAGCCGCACCCGTAGATAAGCCGCACCCCAAGTTTTGAAGCTTGAATTTAGGAAAAAAACTTTTTTCGAAAAATACAAAAAATAATTAGAAAATCCTTTGTCCGAGTTCATAAACGCTTGTACTGATGCCAAACTTCTTCAAAAAAAGAATAATCTTTTGTTGGAGTTCATAAACATTCGTACTTGAAGCAAAACTTCATCAGATTGTCATAATTAATAAATAATCACAACTTTAATTCGATCGAATATGGTTCAACTTGCCTTGTCATTTCTTGTGTATATTTTAACCTGCAGTCTTTAAATCACTCCAGAATTCTTCCGCATTTATTCCTCAATTAACTAACAACAATTCCAAGGAACCGCTTTCCTTTAATCGCTAGAGCAAGAAAGGTTTTCTGGCGAAACAATACTTGCACGAGTAGGTCAGGTCCGCCATCTTGGATTTTCATTAACTAGTGCCAATCTCCCACGTGTAAAATTGTGAAGAATGCCTGGTTGTTTAGACGCATGCTTTGACAAGCACTGCAAATCAGCATGTTTTGGAAGGTAAATAAGCTTAATCACGTTTAAATATTCACGAAATTCTAATATATTAGGTCTAAGGTAGGTCTTAGAAGAGTTTTTGCTTTAATTCTTTCAAATTGCGTGGTTTTTTTCAATGATTATGCTTAAATTGCTATATTACACGATCTTTCTCTGTTATTTGTTTTACTTTTTCTTCTTCTTTCAGATGAAAACAAATGGTAATTTATGCGAATTTTTGATACCTTTTCTAGGTGTTCCCGTAGATAAGCCGCACCCCCGATTTTGAACGAAAATTTTGGGTGAAAAGGTGCGGCTTATACACGGGTAAATACGGTAAATATATATTTAAAGAATTCCAATAAAATGTTTTTTTTCTCAAACTGAATGTCCCTTCTAGACTTCCGTACATATTAGTATGTCTTGGGTTTTACAAATAATTTTGGGACACTTGTTGCTTTGCAGATATTGTTGAGACTCTGAAGCTTCTCTTGGTTGGTAGTGTAGATATAACAGAAGACAATGTAGAGGTAAAATGGCATTGAGCTATGCCTTTGCAGTATAGCTCTTAAATTGAAGTGTACATGACAATCCTTTTTTTTCATTTTTTTCTCCCATTGATATGTTTAGAAAAGGGATACCCAATTAAATATTAAGAAGGAAAAGTGTATGGAAATACACTCCATTTTAGCTTAGAATTGGTCAGGAGACTGGGTTGAGAATTTGTGATGTGACATCACATTTGCATTGATCACTTTATTACTGCTGTTGTCAACTATATTACAAACATGATGTCACATACCAAGACCACTTGATGTTTTGGCTGTGCACTCCTTGAGACAATTTTGAAGCCAAAGTAGTGCTTATTTTGAACAAAAAAAATGCTTCCAAAAGCTTTTCATCAGGTTTTAGCTTTAAAACTGTTCTTTAAACATATCGAACTAACAAAATCCAAATATTTTTTTGTGTCATTATACATAAATGTATTACCATTCTGTTTTGAATTCTCTTCAGCTCATTCCCAGAAGTCCTCAGGAGTTCTTTGAGATCACTTGTTTTATAAGGTTTGTTCTATCAGCTTCTATAATTATTTTTGTCTGAGCTGAAATTTTACAATGACATGCTTTCTGACTAAAATTTGTGTGCCTTTTTTTGTTCACTCCATAACAGTATTATATTCTTTTTCCCCAGTGAACTCTTTCCACAGCTTCCCAAGAATGGTAGGTATATTTGTTTATAGATTTTCTCATATGCTGCCTGTTTTAGGAACCTCTTTCTTTACTTTTTTGCTTATACCCCTGGATATATGGACTAGATAAACTCTTTTGTTCCATTAATAAATTCCATGCTTATTACCGTTTAATTTCCAGGCTGACTATTAACTACTTACAGTTAGTACATGGTATTACGACCCAATCTATGATGTTTAAGTGTTAACCCAGTTATTGTGAACATGCAATCCCTCATTACGGACTAAGGACACTAGCTAGCTGGAATAAGGAATACAAATGGCATGTACCAATACAACTCGGGTAGAACTAAGGAGACTAACCGGAGTAAGGACTATGACTAGCATGCAGTGATACAACCCTGGCAGAACTACATGTAAGGGGACTAACCGGTCTAAGGAATACAAATGGTGAAGGGGACTAATGGACTAAGGAGTACAAAATTACATGTATAGCAATACAACCCTGCTAGAATATATGCTAGAAAAATGGGGACTAACCGGACTAAGGACTGTGACCAGCATACAGTGATACAACCTGGCTAGAACTAGGGGGATTAACTGGACTAAGGATTATGACCAACATACAGTGATACAACCTGGCTAGAACTAGGGGGATTAACTGGACTAAGGACTATGACTAGCATTACAGTGATACAACCCTGCTAGAACTAGGGGGACTAACCGGACGTCTAAGGACTATGACTAGCATACAGTGATACAACCCTGCAAGAACAAAGGGTACTAACTGGACTGCGATGCAACCCTGCTAGAACTAAGAGGACTAACTGGACTAAGGACTACATTGTATGACAGCATACAGTGATACAACCATGTTAGAACTCAGGGGACTAACCAGACTAAGGACTATGATTAGCATACTGCGAGTTCCCTTCACTTCAAAATAATGAAAGATGGAGTAACGTTTTGACCTTCACGTTCTCTATGAAACATATGGTTTTCACGTTGTGTTTTTGCATACAACGGTCGAAATGTAAGCGACTGCATGCATTTCCTCGTGCAGTTATTGTAATTTGTAATTAAGGCTATTGTTTTTTTGCCATTGTCTTAGGTCTTGCCGTTGTGGTTTCTTAAACTCCCTAATATCTTAACCAAGATTTGTTCATCATCAGGTGTGTTTTCAGTCGATATGTTACTAAACAAGAACCAGAACAGGACAGAGCATGGCTTGTGGCAGTGGAAGGACGATAGGGGATCCTGGCATTCTTACTCATGGATAGACAGTAAGATCATCGAGGCTGCATATCAGAGTGGTGAAGATGAACTGAGCCTGGCAACTATGGGACGTACCTACACTATTGATTTCAATGCTCTTCAACAGGTTAGTGGAAGAAAGTGTAAACTAGTGTGCAGCCAAACTGGATGCTAAATGGAAGACGTATGTACCATATAGAAATGGTCTATACATATATGTACTGTAAATACCAGTATAATTATAGGTTGCATCCCAAACTTAGATGCCTCATCATCATCATACTTTATTCACACAAATTATACATACTTAATTCTACAATAATACAATCTATACAAAATTACATTATCAATTAAATTTTCAATCTGCAAGAAATTTGTGCATCTTAGGGGCTAAATTAACCAATTGGTTGTGTTGACTCTTTTAATCCTTTAAGCTGTACTATAAAGACAATTTTTGTAGTTAAACATTATTAACAACCACTAAAATGTGCATTTTAGTAGTAAGAAATGGCAGACCCTGCATTACATTAGAAGGATCTATTTATTTTTATTTCTTCTTATGGCTTGTTATATTCAAACATTAATTGTAAACTAAACAAGTGCGAATAAATTGAACTTGGATTGAATAAAGCATTTCACAAAGAGAGTGCTAAATATCAGTATTTACTCAACAAACAAAAGGCATATCAATGCGATACACATTTAGAATGCTCATTGATAAAATCAAGTGATATTTAGTGTGAGCTTTCGACCCCAAAAACCAAGAAATTTTACAGACTTTCAGCTACAGCCACAATCCATTTCAGTCCTTTTGTCGTTTGAAATAAGCCTCACCTCGGAATAGACCGTGGTTATTTGGTGACATTGTCAGAACAGCATAACATGTTCATAAACATTCTGCAGTTATAGAGAGGTGATGAGAGGCAAGGATTGGCTTGTTTGTACATCTCTGCCCAAGGATACACCTTGGGATTAAAACCAGCAGTAATTGTTCATAGTTGACTTAACAGTGTGACTACTGAAACCAGGGCCACTTAGACAATGAGAACAAAACACATTGCAAAACGAAAAAACAGCATTCCACAGTATAAATCCTAGCACATCCATGCGATTAACTTAGCCTTCAGAACTGGTCGACAAAATTCTCCTTTTACTGGATTGAACTCTAGCAAGTCGAAATGCTATTGTCTCGTAATCAACACTGATTGGCTCAAGTAACCATAAGTTTGAATGCTTTGCTTATGTTTGGCAATGTGATTGATTTTCATTGTTGCACTGTAAGATCTCCCATAGTTTGTTATTGACATTGTGCTTTTCATTAACATAGATCAATGAGGACACTGGAACAACTAGACCAGTACAGCGCTGTTCAGGTGCAGGAGAATCCTCAAGTTCAACATCATTAGCAGGATCCCAAGCTGAGAAAGTTGATGAACGAGAAGCCATTTTACAGAAGGATGTTACGGCAACGTCCTTCACACATGTACTTTTCGCTTCTCTATACAATATTATGAACTCTTCTGTGGGTGTCGCGGTTAGACATAAATGTGTGAATGCAATTCTTAGAATGGTGTACCATGCTCCATCAGAGCTCCTTCAGGTGATTCTAAAGAAACACCCCATCTCTAGCGTGATTGGAGAAATGCTCCAGTCTCGTGATCTCAGGACGCTTGTAAATGCCTTGCAGATGGCAGAGATTTTGATGCAGAAGTTGCCAGATGTGTATCATATTTCGTTTAGGAGAGAAGGTGTTATGCACAAGGCAAAGGCATTAGCTAGTGGGTCATTTCTAGAAGCCTCTACCACAGAGGCAAAGAAGGAGACCAAAAGGTGCCCAGCAGTTGTGGCAGGTCCACTCTCTGGAGAGCCCTATTCTTCCCATCATTCACATTTCATTCAGGTCTTTGAGAAGCCCCCATCACCACCAACTTCAAGGTACTCAAATTGGATATTTCATATGTGAATAGGACATTTGCATGGTGGCGTCACATACTACAGCTACCAGAACTCCTTGTGTGAATCCTTTTATTCCTCTCTTTTGGACCATTGTCTTGGTATTCTCAAGGGAGTTAAACAATCTGAAGGAGAAAAAAGAACTTGAAAAGGGTTATGTTAGTTGTAGTTAAATGATGTCATAACGCAAATGTCCTATTATTCCAAGTCTGTGCTTAGTAAGTGTTATGAAAACTTAATTTTTTTTAACAAAGCTTATCTCCCTTTCAAGATTTTACAATAGATTAGTCTTTATTAAGAAGTTACATGTACTGGAACTCCCTGTGCGTGCTTTCCTTTCAAAACCATTTACAAAAGTCACATGATGAAGGCCGGACGTGTAAGGCGTGAGCGGGCTGGAAAAAGCCGTCCAACCATGCACAATTTTTTCTTGCTGTTTTGCGGTTTGTTCTACAAAAAAAAAATGGTCATATGATAAAATACCTATTGACTGAGTTAGGTCGGGCCGGACGGGAAAATATTTGGCTCAAGGTCATGATGTAACGTATGTACGTCATGACCTCAAGCCAGATATTTTCCCATCTGGTCCTTCCACTCAGTCAATAAGTATCTAAGACTTAAAGTACTGTTCAAAAATATTACAACAGGGGAGTGAATTTCACCTGAACAAGTGAATTTTCCGCTAAAAGACAATGGCAATTTCACTTGTTCTGGTAAAATTTCACTTCCCTTGTTGTAATGTTTTCGAACAGCACTGTAGGGCGCATTCAATTGACCATATTCCGAAATAAGAATACACAGAATGATCACTACAAATGGAATGCTAAATGGATCCTGAAAATCCTATATCAGCAAGAGTTTGTAGCTTAATTACAGTGCAGAATGTGCCTGAACCAGTGATTTCCAGAGACTATTCCAACTATTCTTAGTGTGTTATTGTCTGAACTGACCTCCCCTTTCGTGTTTCCTATAACAGAAGACTAAGTGATGTGTTTAGAGGCAAGAGAAGATCAAAAAGGACAACTAGAAGTAAAGAGAAATGCCATAGCATGATGGAACCAGACCTGAAGAAACAGACTGAGGGCTCGGAGCTGACCAAATCTGTTACTCTACCCACAACCTCCTCTCAAACACACCACCATGGGAAGACATCCTTCTTTTCCTCCTTGTCTTCGTCACGATGGAATGCAAAGGCATCCACTTCTTCTTTGCCCACTTCATCTGATGGTCTACCAAGAGTAAGGAAGGTTCATGGATTTTCATTTTTTATTTGAACCAAGGGAAGGGGATCTTGTACACAAAAGTGACTAATGAAGATTACTAGGCTCTTGATGTATCAAGATCAAGATTCTTTATTCACACCATTTACATCTTGCCATTTCAGTCAAAGAAACCTTTGGTTTCAGCAAAATAACGGCTAAGAATGGCCGAAAACTTTGCTTGCAGTACAGCCAACTTGTAGAATCCTACTCCAAGAAAATGTGTTTGTGTGCACAGTGCTAGCCATCTAATTGGTTGATTATAACTATTATGCAAGAATCACGATTTGCGATGGAGAATAAAATAATAAAAAAACTGCAGACCTAGACTCGGGGGGGGCCAAAGTCCTGGCCCGAGTAATTAAGATTATTTATTGGTTACAAGAAAGGGAGAGAAAAAGGTAGAAATAATACAAATATAATATTAAGAAACAAGAATAATAGCACAAAGACCAGTAGAAGAACGTGAGACTGTGTACCATGCCATAGAGCAGATTTTGTTTGAGTGGAACAAAAATATGGTATGTTTGTAGCCTTACCGTAACCGTACTGTAACTTACTGTATCGTAAATCTGTAATTTGATTGATCAGTAGACAAAAGCAATGGGAAGCTGTGTCAATGTCACGGCATGTCACGGCATGTCACGGCATGTCACGGCATGTCACGGCATGTCACACCGTAACCTTGCCATAAGTCATTGCAGTAACTTGCCCACTCATACGAAATCCACTCTATTAAAAATATTTTTAAGATGTATAAAAAT
This sequence comes from Actinernus sp. WN-2022, assembly GCA_030867875.1. Lineage (NCBI taxonomy): Eukaryota > Metazoa > Cnidaria > Anthozoa > Actiniaria > Actinernidae > Actinernus > Actinernus sp. WN-2022. The sequence continues at coordinate 34,095,762 of JAOWCC010000064.1, forward strand.
AACGTATAAAAATAAAATATAATAATTTTTAGAATATTAAGTTCTTTAAACAGCGGAGAGGTATGTTGGTCTTGCTTAGAAAATTAAAGTAATAATTATTATTCTCACAGCTTTCTTCTGAATAATTGAAATTGATATGTCTTCAATATACATGTATCTGTTCATTCTCTTGTGTCTTTCAGGTGGATGTGAATAGTTTGAACAGCACTTTGCATGCCTTGAGTACCTCAAAAATGTCAGATAACAGAGAAAAGATACGTGCCTGGATCAAAGAACAAGGTACATTAAACTTTTGTTCCTCTTGAATGTTGAATGTCATACATGCACATGATCCATTCTGTCAGTCCATCTGGCTGAACTAAAATAATCCTCCCCTCCCCTCCACCCGATCTGGCAAGCTCATTGAGATACAGAGGATATTACTTGGCCACACAGCTCTAGATGTAGAATTTATCTTTGAGTGTTTAGCTTGATAAATTGTGAGTTAGTGCACCCTAATGTTCCTAAAATGTGAAAAACATTACTTTTAAATTTCAACAACGTAATCTTGAGCAAATATGTTTGATATTGACTGACTTTTAAATCTTTAAAATTAGAAATGAAAATGCTCACCATCTGGTTTTCATGTAATTATAAAGTAAATTACATGGCTGCTTGGAGAGACAGAATGTATCTTTGTGTTTAACTTGATAACTCACTCATTTGCTGTAAAATAGAGCAAATCAGACAATTTTGGTCTCTGAAGTAATATCCCGGCAGTTAGATATCATGTTTATGATTTTGCTATCATCCAGTATACCACTGACTCTCATGTTTTAAAAGCAGTTTGTTGAGTTCAAGCTCAGTGGTGTTCTTGTTGTAAATCAGTTCTCTATGTTTAGCAATCAAGTTCTGTGCCACATACTTTGATGATGAGCAGGGAAAATCTCACCCTGCCTTAGATGTAGTTCAGAAGCTCAGCTCTGCTACCGAAGCCCTGGCAGCAAATGTAAGCATATGTGTACTGTTCACAGTATTTAGTACTGTACTAAAAATTATATTAATTTATGAAGTAGATAGTACACATGCTCAGATTGGCTGAAAACCCTATTTCTATAACTAGAGAAATGTAAAAAGTTGAGCATGCACTTAAGCTAGTTGGGAGTATTTATGTTTTGATAATCAAAGAAAGTGAGTGTTTTCTTGTGTTTTTACTCTAATTTCATAAGGGAGCAGGTCAAAACACATGCCCCAGATAGCTAGGGACCCATTTTTTTCAACAGACACAGCTGTCAGCACATGGTATTTTTCCATTCTGGGGGCCTGGTGGTAATTTTAACACAGAAAATGAAATGATAACGTAAGACAAAACATGCAGTGCATTTGTTTCTAGATTATGCCTTTTAGTTTTGAAGATATTTAAGAACAAATTATTTTTAATATTGAGTTTTCTCTCCAGAGAAGATGGCTGGCAGCAGCCCCCACCCCCCTACCCCAAAATGGGTCCGTCGAGAGGGCATGTGTTTTGACCTGCACCCTAAAGGAAATAGAAAAATATTTCCAGTATTCCCATAGAGTTACAGAAACACTTGTGGAAGATTAGAAGAACACTAAATAACAGTGGAAACACTCACACTTATTGGGAGTGATTAAAAGTATTTTTTTTGCCAAGCCAGAATCAAACCCTGGGCTTAGTTGACACTTCTTAAAACTAAAGGCACATGCTCATACCACACAGCCATAGAACCGACCATTACTTGCACAATTTGAAAATAAGTAATATGTACAAATGTACTGACAGAAGGTGCAGATTTTTCAGGCATGCCACATGTCTGATTTCAGGCACGAATCAGTGAATTCTTGCTCTGCTATCAATCGTTTACATTGTGCATGATATAATCATCCTTACTTGTTTACCTTTAGAATGAAAAGGACCTACTTGCATTGAAAGTAAGTTGTCATTATTAGTGATTATAAGGCCCTAAGCAAATAAATAATAACATTGGCTATCATTATTTATATTAAATTTATTTATTTAATTATTTCTTTAAGTTATTTGACAAATAGAAGATGGTTCTCTGTGTTCTATGAAAATAATTATGCACGCTTGATATCTTGAAGCTCTGGATGCACAAGTGGAATTGGAGTGCTTCAAGACCTTAAAAGTGCATATATTTTTTACTGGACGTAGGAAAACATCTCTATGTTTTATAATGTAAATGTGGTTATCTTGCTGGAGCATGCAATTATAAGAAAATCATGCAAGCTGAGCTGAAGTCTTTTAACCAATGAAATGGCACGTTCTTAGGATGCTCCTGTAACTTATTTTATACTTAATAAATAAAAGATGGTTCTCCATGTTCTATAGCAAAATAATGCACGCTTGAGGTCTTGAAAAACTGCAGATGCATGAGTAGAACGCGAGTGCATTTTTGGTATAGGACATACATGTAGGAGAACCATCTTCTATTTGTTTTATAATATAAAAATCGATCTACGCGGAAAGAAATTCTTGAGCGTGCATTATAAGAAAATCAAGCATGCTGAACAGCCAATGAAATTGTGCCTTCTCAGGATGCTCCTGTAACTTACATGTATATTATACAAGTCATTTGTTCAGCTTTATTATTGATTTGGTCATTTTGATTAAAAACTGACAGTTCACAATATGTGAAGGGATTAATCTTTTCAGTAATAGTTAAATAATTTAAGTAGCCTAATATTTATTGCTGTTGTTCTCAAAAGGACATCAGAACTGTTTTATCAGACTCTGAGGAAGGTGCAAGTCCTTTTGAGATCCTACACAGTGGTTTGGTTTCCCAGTTGTTAAGGTAAGCGCTCTCTCATTTTCAAATAAATCACTTGACATTAAAGTGGAGTTTGTATGAGTGGGACAAAAATGTGATGTCTGTAGTTTTACAGTAACCATACTTACTGTGATGTAACTCTGTAATTTGATTGGATCAGAGAGAAAACGTGCAGATCTATCATCAAACTCAAACAAGTTTGATCAAGGAACAACATACTCTTTACTACTATTGCATTTTTCCCACATGAAACACATTTTTTTGCTTTGTGAAAATAGATAAAGAATAAGTTAACTTGTGGCATGGACATGTGCACTGATATTTGTCTACAGACAATGACTGTTTTGAGAAGCGAACCATTTCTGAGAGTAAAGTTTGATGAAAACTGAGTTTCATGGAACATGATTGTAATGTCCAAGGACAAAATAATATGAGTTCTTATTATTCAGTTCCTCAGTATCCCAATTTCTGATTGGTTGATTCACCTGCAAATAACTGCGTGCAAATAAGCATTTGCCTGCAGATATTGTTGTAAGCATGCACAGTGCTGTTCAATAACAAATCCAACATGGCTGCTTGGTTTCCAAAGTTTTCAGAGAAGGAAATTGCGAGTATTTTGGATGCCAAAGGTAACAAAAACACTGAATAATAAAACAATAATTATTGGAACTCCAACTATCGCAAAATATGATGAATTGTCTGTGGTGAGCTACCAGTTATTTGCCTATGCCTTCGGCATCGGCAAATGACTGGTAGCTCACCACAGACAATTCATCATATTTTGCTCAGCCTCGTCCAACAATTGCTTAATATTTCAACGCCACAAAGTAGGTTATCTTTATATATCTTCTTTTACGGCAGCCCTTGCATGTGCTATGCTCACAGGGGGTGATATTTGTCACCGACAGAGAACAAATCTTGGATCACATGACTCATTCCACCAATCATGTGTGTGAGTATGATTTTGCTGGGTTATAATGCATTATATCCTGTTGTTTCCCTATAGTTACCTCACATCGTCACTGGTAAAGAACAACCAGCCACATGACTTCAAGCTTAAGACATTTTTACAAGCATTTATGGACTTGCCAGTGAGTGCCTCATTAGTTTAATGTATTAGGTGATACCTAACATAAATACAAATGCGGTGGAGTGGTTCTAATCAGCTGGTTCCACAGTCTTCTTTATTTACTCTACATGTGTGGTATGGCGTATAACATGACATGTTAAATAAAAATGACAATTATACGGTCATCTACAAAGTCAATATGTTGAACATATATAATACAAGAAACCGGTTTGGAATGTTATGGCGTATAACGTGACATGTATCCAAAAACGACAAATATACGGCCATCTACAAAGTCATTAGGTTATGAACCAAGTCGGGTTAAAATTTAAAGCCATTTGTGATTAGTTTAGACTGAGAGTTAATACTATTGACTTAAGCCTAAGCTAGACAACGACTTTTTGCAAAATTCCTAACATGCTGTGAAACAGGAAACAGCGTGTACCAAACATGAATTTAGGCCGATTTGAAATTTATCATGATAATTTTGAATGAAACATCTAACTTTGTAACTTCAGAAACAACCGGTAAAGGGTGCTTAATTGTGTAAAGCTATAGTATGACTATAAAAGGCTTCTGTCAGGCACTCTCCACCTTCAGCCTTTGTCAAGTGAACATCTCTATTCAAAGCTCTGTATGCCAGGCACTCTCCACCTTCAGCCTTTGTCAAGTGAACATCTCTATTCAAAGCTCTGTATGCCAGGCACTCTCCACCTTCAGCCTTTGTCAGATGAACATCTCTATTCAAAGCTCTGTATGCCAGGCACTCTCCACCTTCAGCCTTTGTCAGATGAACATCTCTATTCAAAGCTCTGTATGCCAGGCACTCTCCACCTTCAGCCTTTGTCAAGTGAACATCTCTATTCAAAGCTCTGTATGCCAGGCACTCTCCACCTTCAGCCTTTGTCAAGTGAACATCTCTATTCAAAGCTCTGTATGCCAGGCACTCTCCACCTTCAGCCTTTGTCAAGTGAACATCTCTATTCAAAGCTCTGCACACAACATGTGATGTTCCATTGGAGTGATCTCTGATTTTTGTTATGTGCGAAATTGAAATCAAAAGGATGAGAAAAGGGGAGGAGCAATCTCTTTTACAGTGCCGATCCTTGTTTAAAATTAGACATGATTTTGAGTGATATCAGAACCATGATAACTGAATAATCCCAGTACTTTCCCTTACAAACAAGATTTAATCTAGCGAGATATGATTGGCTGGCACTTGACAGCACAAAACAATAGTGTTTTGATTAGGAACTAATTTCTCTTTTCCTTCGTGTACTTCGCTATGCTTGTTTACTCATCCAAAGGGAGAGATACAAGAGGTTTCAAATGCAGTGATTTGACTGAGGAAGAAACTCTACAGATTTTTAGAAAAATGGTTGTGTATGGGAGGTGGGTTGCATCCCAATAAAATCACACCATTTGAAACCTCTAGTAAGCAACCACCCTTAGTGACCATCTTAGTTTGACATTAAAGGGATGTCCAAGTACAAAACACTTACTAGTCTCAAAATGATATTTGGACTGTCTTGAAAACTGAAATTGCAATAAAAAAAATTTATTTTGCAATGCAAACATGTAGGAATTTTTTGAAAGTGTGTTATGCAATAGTTTTGATGACAGCATTTAGTTGTCAAGATCACATATACTGTTAATCCTCACTGCTCAGACATTTTCTTATATTCTCTATTCTCGTTTCTTACACTATGATAGAGGATATTTTTTCAAGATTTCCATGAGCACATGTAGCTCAGTTTTACTTGGTTGCTTACGGGAAGTTCTACTGAATTTTTAATAATTTTATTTCTTTAACAGGAAACTGGTGAAGTTACAAGTCCTCCATTCATGGTAAGTAACCTAATGCATCTGGATTAGCATTTTTGTTTTACTATGAATAGTAGCTATTGATTTGATGATTGATTAATATAATTTGTTCCTTTATTTAGCAAAATGGGCAGAAGAAACCAGCGCTAGCAGCTCTCCTTGCCAAACTACACTCCTGCATAAACCAGGTTGAACAGGTAAAGACAACAAGTTTGCAAAAAGAATTTCACCACCGGTCAGTTTGGTGGTTGAGCACCGGTTTGTTGTGCGGGAGCTCACGGGTTCAAACCCTGGCTGCACCTTTGCTCTGACATCTGCAAATGGTTACGCTACTGGCAAAAATTTCACCCAAAATTTATACTATTTTAGTATACAACTCGCCTAAAGGCTCATTGTGTACCAAATAATACAAATCAGTGGATGAAGGGCCACCTCGTGGATATGCCACTGATTATTATTATTATTATTATTTCTCATGAAATATTTGCCCATATTCCATAGAAAACCATGAAATAACCAGTAATTATTTTTTATTATTATTCACCCGAGAAATGTCAATTTCACAAGAAATTTGAACTTCAAATAATTAAAAGCTTCGATTTTTAAGTGTGTACCATGGACCAGATCCAAATTCTACCTAGTCACCCACAGAAGGACCATGTGAGATAGCATTGCACCTGCACAAACCACATAATCCCTCTGTTCTTGGTGACAAGGTAGAATTCCAGTCGAATTTCAACTTTTGTATTTAATTGGCTTGATGTCTCAACCATTAAAATAACCACCCTTTTCACCCAGTCTTCTACCTTTAATATTCTGAAATGCCATTGTTGGGTACATAATGTTGTGAACATCTATTACAGGCTGAGTCCTTAAAATAAGACCCATCTTTTGTTCACTTTTACTAAACCAGTAAAAGGTGTGTGGATTTACCGTGCATCAAGAAAGTTTCATAAATAATTCCACTGTTGCATTTAAAGTTGGTAATTTAAAAAGCTGGGATCTTTTTAAAATTGGGGGTTTACTCGCGTAAATAATCATTCCTGCTTCCTTTATTATGCATATTTTACGTACCTAGAGAAAATGTGACAGTGTAAATCTACCTAAAAGGGGCACTCCCCAAATGATAAATATTTACATGATGAAAGACAAAAATAACTACTAAGATTAGCAGAGTATACTGTCCAGGTATACTGGAGAATATTGGAGACAATTTTGATGAAGAATGGCAAAGATTTGAGTGGATGAAAAATACCGCTTTTCAGAGCAACTTGGAGCAACTTGAAAACTGAACTCAAGTTTCTAGAATAAGCTTAATATTTGCCATCTTGTATTGAAAAAGCATATCAGGACATTCACATTGTATTTCTCTTCTATCTCATGGTGTTATTTTTGTATTTTCGTTTTGAAGAAACTCGAAGGTTCAACTGGATTGACAGTGTCCCTTTGTTTCATGTTTTATTTCCACAGTTCCCTGTTAAAGTACATGATGCACCTAGTGGTACTAGTGGTGTCACAGGTTCAAGGTATGCATTGACTGGATGTTTAACAATTCACTGAAGTGGAGGTGAGTAGTGGTGAATATTTTTCCAAGCCGCTTCGGCCACCACTATTCACCAACACTGAGGTGAATAATTGTTTTAGTATAAACCACACTCCAAGTGAATAGCCAGCACCAAATAGTTATTTAATTTTCTGTCAAATGGACAAAAACTCTCGCGAGATGATCGCTGCTTTGCTCGGAGGTGAATATGAAATCATATTCACTGTTTGAGTAGCCAATCAGAGCGCACGAAAAGTGATATTCACTGGTGTGGTATATACTAAGGAAGAGTTAAATACCGAGAACCGAGGCTTTTAGCCAGATACATCCCAAGGGATGTATCTGGATAAAAGCTGAGGTTCGAGGTATTTAACTGACTTATTTCATACTTGACGAGGTTTTCGCAAAATTTTCGTTGATGTAGCTCTTTTTAGGTAGATTTTGGGCGAGTACCAAGACGGAGAAAAGGTTCTAAATCATTATAGGGATATTTAGTAAGTTTGGCTGAAGCCAAGGTGAATGAATTCCTTGGAGAAAATAATAAGCTAGAAACAACAAAATATCGTTGAATTGTATTGAATTGTTCGTTATAAATGCAAGGGATGTATGAGAAAAGTTCCCGGGGTGTATCTGGATACACCCCGGGAACTTTTCTCATACATCCCTTGCATTTATAATGGGGTATGTATGGCAAATAAAGCGTAATTAAGAACAAAGAAAACCATGTCAAGTATGAAATAATAATAATTGTTCACCTTTGATTATAGACCGCATTCATATTGCAGCCTCCTAGTTTGCATAAGTTTGAAAATAAATCTGTAGAGGGAAACTAATGCTGCAGAATTTGGGAGTAAGGTAGGGCAAAATCAGGAATGGGGAAAACCCTGGGGGAAATATTTTGAGGTAAGGTCAGGTAAAGTCAGAAAACAAATTAATGGCATTTATATTGCAACCCAGTGAGTGACATTCAGTGGCTACATTTAATCGGGACTTGATATGAGAGAAGCAAGGGGGACAGTTCCTTGAGGAGGGGGAGGCTTGCCACACCCTCTCCCCTCCCCCCCCCCCCCCCATTTTTTCCCACCATTTGACCCTCTTGCGATAACCCTGCTAATATCGACAGCTCTTTCACGGATAATGATGTTTTCTGTACATGTGAATAACCTACTGAAACAGAAATACACATTTATGAAAGTGGGTGTATTCATGTATGTCCGATGGATACATACATACATATATCTTTATTTATACATGGAATCCCCTTCATTTACAAATGCTCTTCCAGAGAGCCGTGTGTCCTAAAACTAAATTCTTACAATATGTATTTCAACTTACTTTTTTTTTTCCACAAGTGACAGTGACATATGTCTTATTTTTTTCCCTCAGAGGATCTCAAGCATTGCGGTTTTTCAGTACTCACCAAATCAAGGTGAGTTCTTGCTATGCATTGAAGCACAGCCTGTAGGTGTAGTGGTTGTAATAATTATCTGAACATTTGATTCTTTGTCTTGTCGAGGCTGTGGGGGATTTAATGAAAAACTTTGAAATTCCCAGCAGTTGGAAAATTTGGAAAAATTAATGATAAGACTAGTTATACCTATGGCTATGGGTAAAGTGCCAACGAAAAAACTGCAGGTCAATGACACTTTTCAAGCCAGATATTTTACCAGGTTGGTAGTCGAAGAGTTAGGAGAATGCAGTTATTTTCAAGGTATGAATCATGACCGTGATGGTCGTTCTTTCAGCGCAAAACATATACTCAGTTACTTGAATGTAGATGTTTATATATTCATAGCCAAGATTCACTGCTGAGCAAAAGAGCCGGTTTGAAAAGTGGCCATGTGTTATGTGGTAGCTCGGTGTGTGTAGGTTTAGCGTTATGAAATTATATATATAAACAACTATTACAGTGTGCTTGACTTTTGTTTTGATCACTTACATGTTTTGACAGTCACAGGACATTTTGCTTTACTAGACACTTAAATATGCTTAAATTTCATGATTGTTCATGATCCACTACCTTGAAAAGAATTCGTAGTTTGGCTCTTCGGCTTCTGAGCTTGCCATAATTTATGCATCGTGAAACGGCTATCTGCTACGTCATCAGTATGGAATTTTCTGGCTCGTTGCTCAGACGTCTCTTTCATGGGGGATGCAGTGGGGAGCCATAAGAGTCGGTTGTTTTCTCAGGCTAACAAGTATGGCACCTGTTTTTTTGTGCACTGCGCGTGTCCTTGATGCAAACTACAGAACTGGGCCAGGTTGTTTGAAGCAAGGTTAACTATAACCCTAGATTAGCGCTAAATCTGTAATTGTAATCTGTACAGTTTAACTGGGTTAGCGATTTAACCCCGGGTTAACGCTTAACCTTGCTTCGAACAACTGGGTTCTGAACTCTAATTTTTACGTTTTCCATCAAAATTTCATATATTTTTAAAGATGATATAGTTTCACTTCCCCAGTAGTTTCCAACCTTCACGTCCATGTTGTATCGGCCTACTCTCGCCTGCCACTCATGTTGTCAATAAATACTACTTAAACACTAAACGTTAACATGACACATTGGTTCGATTTTGAGCAGTTCGGTTTTGAGCAACTTTCGCCTTATTTTAACACACTAGTTCGCTTGTGTCCTTAAATTTGCACTCTACAAACTTACCTACAGTTCAAAAACCAAAAAATAAATAGAATACTAACCGATTTCTACAAATACCGTAGGATTATTCCTTCCTTCGCTGGCTTCAGTCAAAGACGTCGTGAGCAGAGACCTCGTGCCAGATCACCACGTGACATTAAACTCACCTCTCATTCTGATTGGCTCTTGCAAATCTATCTTACATGACATTACACTTTTGCAGTCGCTGTGAGATTTTTCGTGCATATTACCAAAATTAAGTGCATAGGCTCTATGATCTGCCGCCTCGTCAGCCTCGCGTCTTCGCTCGCATGACTCGTTGGCAGTGAAGCGGCAGTAAAGAGCGGTTTTTGGTATATACTTCGTGGTAGTGTTTCGTTCCATATAGTTTCCCTGCATAATCATTTTCTCTACTGTTTTACAGTATTATGCAGGGAGACTATATGGATGGAAACACTACCATGAAGTATATACTCGGTTTTCTATTAAGTAGCGATTGCTTTGGTTTTGTGTTTGTTAGCATTTCTATTGGCTGTGAAAATGTTTTGTAATTATCAGCAATCAAGTTCTAAACTAAAACCAAAAATTGTTTTGGTCCATCACACAATCAATTTTCGTTTTAGCGGGAGTTACCACGATTGTGTTTACTTTTCCTTGTGATTGGTTTTACTTGAACCAATCACAAATTACTTCAGTTCGTGATTAACATCGCATTTGTACATGTTCCTGTGATTGGCTCTGTAATTACGGTACTTTGGTTTTACGATGCTCATTCAGAAAACGCTCTAACGAGCCACTGATTTCATTGCAGTGCTATCTTCAACGTCATCCTGATTGTAAGACAGTGAGACAGTGGAAAGGAGGCCCTGTCAAGATTGACCCATTGGCATTAGTGCAGGTTAGTGATGTAATATGTGAAAACTAATGTTGAGGTTTTTCAACCCCATTTCACTGTATTTAGAAAATCGCTTCTAAAATAAGCTCTTCATGTTTTACATGGCTTCTCAAACTCCACTTCAATCATAAAATTAGCAATCTAAAAGCCTTTAAATGCGAGATGTATTTGGAAACTATTTCTAAATACTTGTCATGGTCATAATTTCTATTGTGTTGAATTACTGGATTTGAGTAACCAATATGTGAAGGGCTGTGTCCAAAAAGGGCGTAAGTGACTCTTGGTCACATTCTAAATTCTCTCTTAGCAAACATTAATGAATGTAATGCCCACTTCTCCCACATACACCATTTTATAAGTAGTAAAATAACTGGTTATTTTATAGGCAGTAGAACGTTACCTGGTTGTTAGAGGATATGGCAGAGTAAAGGAGGTAGGTCCTTACCAATGCAATGTAAGAAATAAAGACATCAACTTTAAGCCTTCTTTTTTCTGTCCATCTCCATATCTTGGTAGCCAACGGGCACAAGAGGTTGTTTGCTAAGCTGTCAACTCAAGCGCTGTTTCACCGCACACTGAATTTCACTAAGCTACTCCCCTTAGCTAAGTACCTATGTGACTATTTATTACTTTGTTGGATGTCGCCATTTTGAAATCATGTGAGAGCGCTGTTCATTTTCATTGGTCAATAGATTACGCCAAGCTAAGCTGTTAGCTCTCTTCAGCTCACACAATGAGTTTCTCGCCTCAAGAGACTAAACATATCAAACACAATAGATATTTTCCTGACGATCAATGTGATGATTTTGGGCGAGTTTGTCGCCTCAACACGAGAGCTATTAGCTTAGCAAACAACCTCTCGTGCCTGTTGGCTAAGCTTATAGTTCTTGGGTGTGGGAGGTGTAATTTTTGGATACACTAAGACTGAAAATGGCTTATATGGCTGTTTTTTTTTTTTTAACATATATATTCTCGGCTGCTTTTTTCGGAACCTAACTCAAGTAGGTACTATTCAGGATTACTAATCTACTTCAGATCTTCTGTGCAACGCTGTATGGTAGTCATGATTATCATTTGTTGTTGATGGACACGAACATCAACCAAAGTACACAGTCAGGACAATGTAAAATTCATGCAAAGTTTGTGGTTTAAAAAGTTATTCATGAAAAAGTGCCCAACTTCTGACCCCCTCAAGTATATAATGATCCATTCCATGGCAGCTATTAAACTATTAGACTATTTAGTCATTCATATAAGGAGACTTATGAGGAATGATGAAATTACTAAAATTGGCTAGAAAGTGCAGGAAAGAAACTACGCTTGAAATGATCAGTGTTGCATTTAAAACGTGTAAGTTGGATTGGATTTTTCATAGTTTTTAGTTTGCGATTATAGTTTTATAAAACAAATAACTACATTCTGCCATGCGTCTGTCCTCTTGTAAATGCACAGATGACGTCACAACGTGAAGAGAACATCAGTTACGCCACTCGACTGCGTCTCTTCGCGTTGTGACGTCATCTGTGCATGTATAAGAGGACAGATGCACGGCAGAATGGAATCTACAATGTATTTGTTGAATAATGCAGTTGAATCTATATTATAGGCAGCTGAGGAGGATGGAAGTGAAGATGATGGGTTAGTATATGACATTTCGTATTTATTCTCATACAGTGTGCGCATGTTACACACATACCGCAGATCTCTTAAAACAACCCTTTTTAAAGACTGAGAAAGTCAGTTGATGATTGTTTCTTAAATTTATTTGCATTACCTTTCAGGTCTGATGATGAGATAGACGAGTCTTTGGTGAGTAAATTACATGGATTGGACGATCAAACATTTCACATTCTGAACCACCTCTCCGTTAGCAATAATGTCACTTTAAATGACTTTGTTTCCTTCAATTGCAGGCATTAGAACTTCAAGGGGAGAGTATGCCGAGGTGAGTATTTTGTACATGGTTCGCATTGGCCTTGAACAGTCCTTGGAATAATACCAGGTCCTTGAAGATTCCTTCCAATTTGATGACTTGGAGAATTCCATATAGACTTATCAAACTCATTAATAATCCATAAAATCTGCTAGAGATTTCGTCCTGATTTACATAAACTTTTGCTTGGATTTTCTCCGCCAAAATAAGTTGTATCGCCAAAATAACTGAAAACATGACTATACATCTAGATGTTTGATAAGTCTAATACATAATTCGTGTCCGTGCTTTATGGGATTTACAAACTCTCGCTTTCAGCTCGAGTTTGTGAATCCCATAAAGCACGGCCACTCATTCTGTATCTAGTACATAAAGACCGGGAATGAATTATATATGTTTTATTTTCACATAGGAAAAATATTGATACATCCAATGAGATACATGCATACGTGTACCTGCTCTTACTGATGTGGAAATATCAACAGCAACAAATGACAAACAATTTTAATCAGCATCTGATTGGCCTCCCATAGCAACATGTTTACCTAATTTACCTCAGATTGATGAAAAACGTCGTCACAGTCCTATCAAATCAGTCAAAATCAAATATTTTGTTTACCCTTGGATATTGAGGCTTATTAGGCCTCTAGCAGATCCTGCTAATGATCCAAGCATTCTCCACGCACACTTCTTACTACATTAATATCAAATGGGACATCTTTTATTTACACTTGGATATTGAAGCTTATTAGGCCTCTACTAGATCTTGCTAATGATCCTAGCATTCTCCACACACACACACTTCTTACTACATTCATATCAAATCGGACATATTTTGTTTACACTTGGATATTGAAGCTTATTAGGCCTCTAGCAGATCCTGCTAATGATCCGAGAATTCTCCACACACACACACACTTCTTACTACATTCATATCAAATCGGACATCTTTTGTTTACACTTGGATATTGAAGCTTATTAGGCCTCTAGCAGATCCTGCTAATGATCCGAGCATTCTCCACACACACACACTTCTTACTACATTCATATCAAATCGGACATCTTTTGTTTACACTTGGATATTGAAGCTTATTAGGCCTCTAGCAGATCCTGCTAATGATCCTAGCATTCTCCACACACGCTCCTTACTACATTCATATCAAATCGGACATCTTTCGTTTACACTTGGATATTGAAGCTTATTAGGCCTCTAGCAGATCCTGCTAATGATCCGACCATTCTCCACACACACGCACTTCTTACTACATTCATATCAAATCGGACATCTTTTGTTTACACTTGGATATTGAAGCTTATTAGGCCTCTAGCAGATCCTGCTAATGATCCTAGCATTCTCCACACAAACACACACTTCTTACTACATTCATATCAAATCGGACATCTTTCGTTTACACTTGGATATTGAAGCTTATTAGGCCTCTAGCAGATCCTGCTAATGATCCGACCATTCTCCACACACACGCACTTCTTACTACATTCATATCAAATCGGACATCTTTTGTTTACACTTGGATATTGAAGCTTATTAGGCCTCTAGCAGATCCTGCTAATGATCCGAGCATTCTCCACACACACACACACTTCTTACTACATTCATATCAAATCGGACATCTTTTGTTTACACTTGGATATTGAAGCTTATTAGGCCTCTAGCTGATCCTGCTAATGATCCGAGCATTCTCCACACACACACACACACTTCTTACTACATTCATATCAAATCGGACATCTTTTGTTTACACTTGGATATTGAAGCTTATTAGTCCTCTAGCAGATCCTGCTAATGATCCGAGCATTCTCCACACACACACACACTTCTTACTACATTCATATCAAATCGGACATCTTTTGTTTACACTTGGATATTGAAGCTTATTAGGCCTCTAGCAGATCCTGCTAATGATCCTAGCATTCTCCACACACACTCACACTTTACTACGTTCATATCAAATCGGACATCTTTTGTTTACACTTGGATATTGAAGCTTATTAGGCCTCTAGCAGATCCTGCTAATGATCCAAGCATTCTCCACACACATTCCTTACTACATTAATATCAAATCGGACATCTTTTGTTTACACTTGGATATTGAAGCTTATTAGGCCTCTACCAGATCCTGCTAATGATCCGAGCATTCTCCACGCACACTTCTTACTACATTAATATCAAATGGGACATCTTTTATTTACACTTGGATATTGAAGCTTATTAGGCCTCTACTAGATCTTGCTAATGATCCTAGCATTCTCCACACACACACACTTCTTACTACATTCATATCAAATCGGACATATTTTGTTTACACTTGGATATTGAAGCTTATTAGGCCTCTAGCAGATCCTGCTAATGATCCGAGAATTCTCCACACACACACACTTCTTACTACATTCATATCAAATCGGACATCTTTTGTTTACACTTGGATATTGAAGCTTATTAGGCCTCTAGCAGATCCTGCTAATGATCCGAGCATTCTCCACACACACACACTTCTTACTACATTCATATCAAATCGGACATCTTTTGTTTACACTTGGATATTGAAGCTTATTAGGCCTCTAGCAGATCCTGCTAATGATCCTAGCATTCTCCACACACGCTCCTTACTACATTCATATCAAATCGGACATCTTTCGTTTACACTTGGATATTGAAGCTTATTAGGCCTCTAGCAGATCCTGCTAATGATCCGACCATTCTCCACACACACGCACTTCTTACTACATTCATATCAAATCGGACATCTTTTGTTTACACTTGGATATTGAAGCTTATTAGGCCTCTAGCAGATCCTGCTAATGATCCTAGCATTCTCCACACAAACACACACTTCTTACTACATTCATATCAAATCGGACATCTTTCGTTTACACTTGGATATTGAAGCTTATTAGGCCTCTAGCAGATCCTGCTAATGATCCGACCATTCTCCACACACACGCACTTCTTACTACATTCATATCAAATCGGACATCTTTTGTTTACACTTGGATATTGAAGCTTATTAGGCCTCTAGCAGATCCTGCTAATGATCCAAGCATTCTCCACACACATTCCTTACTACATTAATATCAAATCGGACATCTTTTGTTTACACTTGGATATTGAAGCTTATTAGGCCTCTACCAGATCCTGCTAATGATCCGAGCATTCTCCACGCACACTTCTTACTACATTAATATCAAATGGGACATCTTTTATTTACACTTGGATATTGAAGCTTATTAGGCCTCTAGCAGATTCTGCTAATGATCCAAGCATTCTCCACACACATTCCTTACTACATTAATATCAAATCGGACATCTTTTGTTTACACTTGGATATTGAAGCTTATTAGGCCTCTACCAGATCCTGCTAATGATCCGAGCATTCTCCACACACACACACTTTACTACATTCATATATTGTCTGCACTCAGCTCACATTTGATTTCTACAGAGGGAGGAAAACTGGAGAACCCAGAGAAAAACCCTTGGAGCATGGATGAGAATCACCAAACTCACATATGATGCTGCATCGGGGAGTCTAACCCTGGTCACAGTGGTGAGCGCTTACACGCTGCACTACCCAGCTCTATAATCACATGCCTACTGTTCAGAGTCACCCATCAACTTCAGATCTTATCTACAACCCTGAACATGCTCGTGAAAAAAGCTGTATGCCATTCTTTTCCTTGAAATATTTTCTATTTATTCTATTCCTAGACATCATCTGGAGGTGATGCTAGGTGACAGGATTCTACCGTACAATATGACAGTCTACCAGGCCGTCAAACAGTATGGACAGGTAGTCACTATTACTTATCTTATTATTATGTGTGCTCATTCGGCCCATCTCACGCCTGCTAAAGCCCGGTTTCCATGTGATCGCAGCGATCGCAAGATTATTTTGTTCTGCGTATGAATTTACGCTTCGATTCACACCGAACAAAAGAATCCTGCGATCGTTGCGATTATTGCGATCATATGGAAACCAGGCTTTAGTCTGCAAACGAGTGGCTTTAACTAATAAAGAAATGAATAAATATTAGCATGGATATCTATAGTAGCCTCTGAATAGCCTCGTGAGAAGGAGAGAAGAAGGACGAAGCTGCATGGACGAAACACAAATTTGAATATCTGTGTCTCACTTTAGCCCCAGGCGTTCTGTCTGGTAATTTTTCTGATTGGTCAATGGGATCCCTGTGGTTTGTTTGTGACGTCACGGCTCATCGCTTCCTATTGGTCCATTTCAGATGCCACTGCACTCATGTGCTGAACCTAATTAGAAGCCGCCCAATTATTATCCTTTGTTTCAATTGCGTTCGGCACATGGAGCAGCATCTGAACCGAGTCTAATGATGGACCAATGCAGGGGCGTAATTCACATTTGTATAGCATCCATTGTAGGCTCTTCTACCACCTCTTCCCCCACGGGGAAGCCTGTTTGCAGGCTGGTATCTATATGTCCAGATAATATTATTTCTTATACCATAATTAGAATGACGAAGACAAAGACACTGAAGAGGACCAAGGTGTATTGGGTAGACCAAGCATCTGGGTTGGTCAACACACCATATGGTACGTACATGCAATCAACGTTAAATGGAACCTCCACTGAAAAACTGTTCGCTCTCAAATGCTCCTTATGGATGCCTAAATATATTACTGTGTTTGCCTCCTGTAATAGACCAGTTACGGTTCATCATGTGCAGTTGTTCAAGTCTTCTGTTTCAACTGGTGGGCCAACATTGTCTAACATCTGCCCGCCAAATAAACAAAGGATTTGTACAACTGCGCATGAACCATAAACTGCTCTATTGTGCACTTAAATGTCACTTACAGACCGAGAACTGAATTGAATTTCCCGGGCGCCGCCATCTTGGATCTTATGACGTCACACGGTTGCCTCTATTGTCGGAAAACAATAGCTCTTTTGCTGTGTAGCAATGCAACACTGTGACGTCATAAGATCCAAGATGGCGGCGACCGGGAAATTCAAATGAGTTTTATGAACAGGAAATCGGTCTATTAATGACATCTATCGTAGAATATATAGAGGTTATTGACCAAGCGTGAGGTCAAGATGGGTGGATATTGGCCAAGTTCATTTTTTGCGAGTTTATGGACCGAGACGAAGTCGAAAGTGAATGAGGCCAATATTCCCCAATCTTGACCGAACAAGCTTGGTCAATAAAGTTTTTATTATATGGCGAAAATGAATAAAATCCCACTTTAACGCACGCGCCAGGAACCGATTGCGTGGTAAACTGAAGAGCGAATAGAAATCAAGCTAAAATTGAAGCACTTGAAGTTCAGACATCAAAATCTTTTTTTTATGGATGAAAACTGACCTGTACTTTACCAACCTCGTGACCAGGGTCTTCTCGGTCAGATCCAAGATGGCGGATACTCCGAGAGAAGACCCTGGTAAAGGCCGAACTAAGACATATTCTGATTGGCTCTTCGGTTATTACGCAAAGGTTGTCTAACAATGCTTTTTATTGGCCAAACGGGCTGAGACCACGGAGATGATTTGTATATAGTTTAATTTTCTCAAATTTTATCAATAAAACGATTTTGAATAACCTTAAAACACGTTGTGTGGGTAGAGCAATAGATGAAGTGTATTACTGGGTAGTTTTCTGGTAAGTTTCGTCAGTGGGAAAGCCAGGAGAAGCTGTTTAACCCGAGCGTGCATGTGCTATCGATCGCTTCGCTTCAACGCTAACGGGAGATGAACGGCTTTTTAGGATTCTCTTCTAGCTTAGATACACCCTGGTAGCTTTGTGGTAACCCTTCCACTGTTTCCTTATCCAAGTAAACTCCATTTGGAGCCGTTTAGTAGACCTGTTTTCACTACATCGTACGCCTCGTGGAAATACCGTTAATCGCATCTCGCTCACTCCGGATTGGGATACCTATGGTTTGTAGGCACGTGTTAAACATTTCCATATTTAGCTTGGCCGCCATATTGGATGCCCACATCACGTGATTAAAATCTCCAGTATTTCTGGAGATTTTTGGTCACGTGATTCAGCCTTTACCAGGGTCTTCTCTCGGAGTAGCCGCCATCTTGGATCTGACCGAGAAGACCCTGGGAACGAGATTGGTACTTTACTTCAGAATGCACTAGGTTTCAATGACAACTTTATCAGGAACCCGAACACATTATCTAGAGACAAAAATGTGCATAGTTGTGAAAGATTTGAAAGTTGAAAACCGGCAAGTTGAAATCACTCGAGTGGCGATAAGCACACTGCAAAACTTGACAAAAAGAGCTGTAGAAGAATACAAACAAACTTGTAAGTATTAATTAGTAAATACTCATAATTTATAAGCCAATTACCAAATGTGAATGCTGAATTTCTTAGCCCATACAATAAAAAACCTGCTTTCTTCGATGAAACTGTGTTAAGTTTATTATTACTCGTTTCCGTAATAATTTTATTTCTTTGTACCACGATTGTAGTAGCGTTGTGAGGTAGCCAAACTTTTCTTTGTGTTTTTTTGAAGTCACAGACATTTCAGCTTCTGTGTGTTTCAGTGACAGCTATAATATATGTATCTCCACGAATCCAGCTTCATTCAAAGAACAGTCGTTTTTGCTACAGTTGTTTTCATCTAACTTGCGAGAGCCGGAAAAACTGCATTAATCGCTCTAAAAAAGTTGAATTTTAGCTGAAAAACGAAAAAGCAGAAATAGCTTTAAATTAGTATTTGCCTTCATGTAACAAATTGTTTAGTTTCTTTCAAAATGTATGGGTTCTATCGCTATTTGTTTACGAAGAGTTGTGAGCGAATTTGGAAAATCCTGAGCGGGCGAGATGAAATAATCTTTCCCGCTGAGCAACCAATCAGATTGCAGCATTCAGAGTCATCTTGCACGCTCACTGAGCTGCCATATAATAAAAAAGGGGGGAAAACAGCAGTAGATTTAGGGGCATCCATAAGGAACATTTAAGTGCTAACATTTTTTTTTAGTGGAGATTCCCTTTAAGCCAGCATTCTAACGTTTTTCCGTGTTTTTCTCGAGTCGTTTTTTGTCGCGGAGATAGGATCAGTTATATCTGAAAAACAAGAAAAGGCTATGTGGAAACCAGGCTTTAAAAAACCTTGAATGCATTTATGAATATTTAGACCTTTATTGCAGGTATCGTCCATTGAATCACGAGTGTGATTCCTCGCCAAGCAATAGCAGACTCAGAGGGGGTAGTCAGAGTAGAAGCTCACTGAAGTCGTCACCCAAAAGATCACATAAAGATCTTCTCGGTAAGCATCACTGTCAGATGAACACAAGGAAACTGTTTAAATGTTCCGTTCTTTTACAGGGGCGACGTCAATCGAATTAAAGTTTATTTAAACTAAACTACAAGCATAACACCCATATCATGTGAATGTCCTGATATGCTTTTAACTTTTTTTTCGGTAGAGGATGGCAAAGATTAAAGTAGATTACAAAAGCTTAGAGCGGTTTTCGATTGAGTGTCAAAAAGTAATTCGGTGATTGCTTCCTCGTGTGAAACCAATCTTATTATCGTGAATTACTTCAGTTCGATTTGGCCACTTTAGAAATGAGTAGGGGACTGGGACCGAGGGTGGACATTTGAACTGATAAAAATAAAAAAAACGGCATAAGAAAGAGAACGTCTAAATTAGTAAGTTTAACGATATTTACCATGTGGTGAGCTTTCAAAAATAAGAGACGTTTGTATGGAATCTAGAAACTTGGTTTCGGTTACAGTGAACCGATTTCAAGTTGCTCTCAATTTCTCTTAAAAGCAGTATTTTTCATCCACTCGAATATTTGCCATCCTTCATCAAAATTGTCTCAAAGATTTTCCAGTATACCTGGAATACATACTCTGCTAATGTGAGTAGTTATTGTTGTCTTTCATCATGAGAAAGTTTATAATTTGAAGGTTGACACTGCTCATTCTTGCTCGTCTGCAGGAAAAGTACCATCTATAAGCAAACTATTAGCGTCCTGTGAGCAGACAGCCCTGTGTAAGTTATCCTGTGACGTATATGACGTCATGATATAAGCAGACTGAGTATATTGTTAAGGCTAGCAACGATAGTAGAAGCAGAAGGAACGATATGTTGTAGTGAAAATCAAGAAACGGAGCGTAACCTCGACGGAAGTAGAAGGAACGGAAGGTTTTCTCCTTCTTACACTTCCGTTGCTTATGTTCCAGGAAAAACAAGGTAAACGTAAGCAGAAGAATAAGCCAATCAGAATGCTCATTCCCAGGCCCTTAGCGTTATATATTTAGCATGCATGCATGCGAGGCTTGCGCTTATGCTTCCGTCGTGTTCATTTTCACAACAACAAAAATTCTTACGCTTATGCTTTCGTCGATAGTGAAAGCCTCCGTGTCTGATTTGTTGGTATGTGTCCAGACCAATACATCTTGAAATAACTAGGTGTTGTTGTTGTTGCATAATTTGGACCAGTTAACAGCTAAACCTTCATGCCACTCGGTTAATGCCATTAAAACCAGAAACCATTCAATAGAGGGCTGAGGCAAGGGCTGAGGCAAGGGCCGGGCGGTTTTGAACAACAATTCCTTGGGTGTTTGTTTCAGCTGGCATATTACCCATTAGAGCGAGTGGCAGTGGTTTTGGATTGAGTGTCGTAAAACCTGAGCCAATCACAGGATCCAGTAAAAACCCAGTGAACCAATCGCGAACTGAAGTAATTCACGATTGCTTTTACTTCAACCAAACACGAGGCAAAGTAAACGCAATCACGGATAACTAACCAATCAAATTCGAAAGCATTACTTTTCGACACACGTTTTTAAATTATAAAGTGACTATACATCTATTTTATTTTAATTCTGTCTACTTGGCTAATAGGCGTTTATAGGAAGGTGTAGGTTTAATGTGATGTAATTAGGAAATAAGGCAGTTCCATATTCACGTAAAACGCAATCAATGCTTTTGCATGAAGAGCTGGGTGGCGTATAAGCGCTCGCCTCTCACCACTTCATGTGGGCTTTGTGTGGCCCAAGCTCGCTTTCCGGACACTGCGTCATGTGTGAGTTCAGTTCATTAATTCTCGACCATGCTCTGTGGGTTTTTCTCCAAGTTCTCCGGCTTTCCTCCCTCCATAAAAGTCAACATGTGAGTTGAGCATTGAGTGCAGAGAATATAGAAATGTAGAAAGCAGTCAGGGGCGCAGTCAGGGGCGTAGCCAGGAGTGACGCGCACAATTGTGAAATTGTGTTTTGTTGTTTATTTGCTTGTTTCTTTGGCCTTTTTCTTTCTTTTCACTTTTCATTTTTTCTAAAACAAGCCTTTTTTTTTTCTTTCAAAAATTTCGAGTGACGCACGTGCTGCCGGGCGTACGGGTAGCTACGCCCCTGGCAGTGTGTTTGGAATGAGCCTCTGAACATTAGCATATCTTCTAGAGGTCTTATCGGCCTCATTCATCCGCGGATAAACATAAGATTTTAACTGTTGACATTTGATTCATGTGTTTCTGACTTACTTCTTTCTCGACAGCGATATCAGATCCGTCACATGAGATTATATGCCTCATGCGAGCACTGCATATTCTGAACACTAACTGGGCTGTTCTATTTGAGGTATGTTAAACCATCAATATCACAAGTATTTTGCATAGCCGGGATACTCCGAACCCACCCAGAGGGGCATACAGGGGGTTTCTCGTGACGTATGATCGGACGTTTTTATTTTCCGTGACGCGTGATAAAAAAAAACACCTTCGTGATCCGTGCTCAACGGATTTCGCATGACGCGTGAAGAAGCCAAATAAACATCCGATATTCGTGATTTTACTTCCTATTTCACGTGATTTTCTCCCGAGATATCCAAATAATCCGAAACTGACTGAATACTTTCCCGATGTTTTTCTTCTCACTGTTTTATAACTCCCTGAGGCTTATCTACGATCTTATTCGCACTTAAAACGGAAATTCGATATTCGGGGGAAAAAAAATTTCTACCAGGATTCGTTATTTTTATTCTTCGTGAACCGTGCTGAGTCCCCCCGGTATGCCCCTCCACCAACAGGGATATAACCAGTGACACACTATCCCTGTGCCCAGTTGTTCAGAGCAAGGGTAAGCGCTAGCCTCCTCCACAGGCATCCGTCTAAGTAACGGAAACCTCGGCTCCAATCTCCCTCTTCTGTTTTCTTCACCTGCCACAGGATGCTCACAATCTGAACGGAGGAGGCTAGGTGTAAGTGCCACCCTAGGGTTAAATGGCTAACCCGATGTTAAACTATACAGATTTAGCGCTATCCTAGGTTGTTCGAAGCAAGGGTAACTTTATCCCTGGGCCCTGGTTTTTGTTAGGATGCCACTATGGGCGCATTTTTTGTGAAGAAAACAAATTCTCAGTCAAATTCTCTAGGATTTGGTAACAAAGGCATTGCGGTTTTGTTCATGCGCCGTCTTTGTTTTGTAGGCTAAGGTGACCAGTCCTCTTATTTCGACAAGTGAATTTATTAACCACAAGCTGACAGCCAAAGTGCTCAGACAGCTACAAGGTGAGACTCCTTCTGATATAATGGATTAATGTCTGTGATATTATTTGGACACATTACTGGCTATAGCGGGCGGTGATGACAGCAACCTTTATTTCTGTATTCTCAGATCCAATCGCGGTAATGACAGGGAATTTCCCATCCTGGATCGAAGAACTTCCCAAAAAATGGTAAGCCCCCTTTCGTACTTCCTCAAGCATCATACCGAGCAATGAATACGCTATTTGACATTATAATGTAGCATGTAATACAGCCGCCGCCTTATCTCGTTTCAAGGACCTTTAGGAGGCGGATGTATTTCAGGCTACTTCTAACTGTTTCTTTCTACTTCCAGCCCATTTTTGTTCCCGTTTGAATGTCGGCAGCAGCTGTTCTTTTGCACAGCGTTTGATCGTGAACGAGCTATGAGTAAGCTACAGGTGAGTGTCAAGACAGTTGTCACAACTGAGTCCAGTTATTTGTAGGGAACCTTCACTGCAAAACAATGTTTGCTCTCACATGTTTTGTATGGATACCTAAATCTAATGCTGTGTGTTTGTTTCCTGTAAATTGTACACTAGATGTCATATATGGACCGCTTTTCTGTACATAAAACTCATTTGAATTTCCGTGGCGCCGCCATCTTGGATCTTATGACGTCACACGGTTGTCCCTATAAAAAGCATCGCCATAAGGACCATTTGAGAACAAACATTGTTCTTTTTCTGCCAGTCATAGAATGAGGTAGATCATTAGATTATGGACCAATTTTGTTGAGCAATGAATATCTGTGGACGTTAGAAATGGAAAATAGATAAAGGAGTACTAAAGTGTTTCTTGCGCTAGCCCTTCATTGGCAAAAGATGACGAACAGATAGCGGAAGGGTTGAGCGATATGTGTGACTACCATTTACGAGCTACCGTTAAACTGCATATGAGCACAAATCGATTGTACATCCAGTAAATAGTTGAATAGTAAAATAGTTCTTGATTGGAGCGTTGCGTCTATGAGTTTATATTTCGAATCTGCTAATGATGTGACGTTTTCCTGTCATGTCATTCTCGTTGTGAATGCAATATCGCTACCAGTACGGTTTTGTATCAATATCTCTACCAGTACGGTTTTGTATCAATATCTCTACCAGTACGGTTTTGTATCAATATCTCTACCAGTACGGTTTTGTATCAATATCTCTACCAGTACGGTTTTGTATCAATATCTCTACCAGTACGGTTTTGTATCAATATCTCTACCAGTACGGTTTAGTATCAATATCTCTACCTGTTTGACGTCACGTCATTAGTATATTCGAAATAGAAACCTTTATAACACGGACGCAACACTCAAATCAATAAATATTGAACTATTTACTCGATGTAGTATCAATTGGCCACTTTGGAAAAGAGTAGGGGATTGGGGCGAGGGTGGTCTCGCAAAGGCGCTTGGGATCGTTACAGGGGACACGCATCGTACAGAATACAAACAAACATGGCGAATATCGCAATCAACTCATCGAATACAAGCAGAGCAAGTGAAATAAGCTTGAAAGAAGACACTGTACCAGAAGTAAAGCTCAACAGAAGTGTCCAGGAAAGGGTTCATAAAAGCCAACTTATTAAAGCAGAGCAAAGAAGTGAAAACTACCGCGGAACGGGAGTTAGCAGAAGTAAAGCGAAGTTGTGTGGCCGATTGCTACGATGAATCCGCAACGATCCGAACACGTTATGCTTTAGCCGATTCCTACGTTTCCCACCATCATGGATTTGTCACTTTAAAGTATTTAATACTTTGTAACTTTAGTTATATATACAGGTCTTGTTCTGTTCATGGGATTGTAGGCCGTGAATAACTACTGACAAGAGAAACGTTGAACCACTTGATCTTGAAGTCCGCTAGGCCTAGGGTGACATGTATTTGTAGCGATTTACTACATACCAACTCCTTCCGGCTCTTCACCCTACAATCCCAAGAACAGAACAGGGCCCGGCTGTTTAAAGTTACAAAGTACAACTTTAAAATCATAAATCCATGATGGGAAACGTAGGAATCGGCTATTAAAAGCATAACGTGTTCGGATCGTAGCATAATTCGGTCACACAGCTTCGCTTTACTTCTGCTAACTCCGTTCCGCGGTAGTTTTCACTTCTTTGCTCTGCTTTAATAAGTTGATTTTTATGAACCCACATTTCTGGACACTTCTGTTGAACTTTACTTCTGGTGCAGTGCCTTTTTTAAAGTTTATTTCACTTTCTGTGCTTATATTCGATGAGTAAATTGCGATATTCGCCGTGTTTGTTTGTATTCTGTACGATGCGTGTCCCCTGTAACGATCCCAAGCGCCTTTGCGAGACCACCCTCGCCCCAATCCCCTACTCTTTTCCAAAGTGGCCAATTGTAATGATAAACAAAATTGGGCTCGTGTACACTTTTTCCGCTTTCGTTTTTTGTTTGAAGCCCGACGTCTGGCGGCATAAACCTTTTTAATTAAACATCAACTAATTAGTTTCAACCATGATGTTGATAACCTTTTACATATCTTTTAACCGCCTCACCGGTTAGCTCAGTAGGTAGAGCACGGTCTAGGGTGCTGGAAGTCGGGGGTTCGGATCCTGGCCGCGTCCTTGGGCAGGGACGTATAAGGCATTGGCCTTGTCTCTTCCTCTTCTAATCTATACGCGGAGGACGTAAAAGAACCTGTTGCGTTATTTCGAGAAAAAGTAGGGGATTGTCTCCCGACACAACAGCTTGGTATTCTGAGGTACTATCAATCGCTGATGATCGCACCATAATAACAGTCTGTATCACAAAAGAATAACATTGTGAAGTGCATTTGAATATATTCATATAGAATAGCGTTCTCCCCAGTTGACGTCATAGAATATTAGCATAATGACAACATTGCATTGTGGGATCGAAATGCGGACAAATATTTTAAAATGACTGCCTCGGACATAGTTGTTCCTGCGTGCGGTATGGATAATTTTAGAGTTTTACTCACAGAAGATGAGGTATGTTCCAGGTGCCAAATTAACCAAACCACCTGGTGAATGTAATGTTTTGGAGCTGAAATGTTTGTTAGAGTGCCACAGGGAGAAAAAAAGTGGAAAAAGGCAAGAATTGGTTGATCGGGTTAAAGGATGTATTGCTCTTAAAATCAAGGTTGACCCGAAGGTTCCTGGTGGTAATTTATCAGTATATCGTGAATCTGATCGACAAATACCCTCAAAACAGTGCTTCGTAGCACCTGCTTTCTTCATAGCTACACATAATCTTGAGTTGGGTTCTGGAATATTTGTCCGCATTTCAATGCCATGATGCTTTGCGTCAATTATGAGTTTTCTAATATTCATATACAATTTGCGCTATATAAATGAACCTTTTTCTACCGTCATGAAACTGAGTTTGCCTAGAGACAGTTGTTGTCTTGCACCTCTAATAATCCAGAGCGTACAAAACTTGAACCGACATTTCTATGAATTAGCGCGTAGCGTGAAGGCAAACCTAGCTAAACATTTCCAAAGCTGAATCCCACGCTACTGAAACGTTTCAGTAGCGTGGGATTGTCAACATCACTGTTAATTGAAATAGTTTGTTCTGCCAGATGTCAAGGTTTCAAACAAAAAGGAACGCGGAAAAAGATGGTAGCTCGCAAATGGTAGCATCACCAATTCGATCTGTGCTTTAGTAGGGTCCTGAGTTTGATCAGCCGCTATGGTTGTTTCAGGTTCCGTGAACATTAATAAAAAAAATTAACCTGTCAACGTTTGTACCTACGGTTGGCTCCTTTGGGTATTTCTTGACACATCAAAGTAAATGCAGAAGACCGCTTGCGGCTCTTCCGGGTGTTTTTGTCGTCAAGTTGGACTTTGGGTTACCTGTGGTGCCCTGATAAGTTCCCATTCCCCCTAAGCTTGACCGTGTGCCACAGGTAACCCAAAATCAAACTTTTCCGAAAGAAAACAACTTAAGAACCACTAGAGGGCTAGACTATGTCTTGTTATTTGCAGGAATCAATACCAGACTTGATCAACACCGAGATGTCTGATCGCGTTGCCCCTCGTTTGGACAGAAAAAAGGTAACCACAATAATTCCCTTTCCTCTGCAAGTCCCTCTCTGCCGATAATGCCGCCATGTTGAAACAAACCATTTATGGGATGCCTAGGAGGCAAAAACAATGACAGTTAATGAGGTGTTGCAATGAAACACTTCGTGCAACCTAGATGTTTGGGATCAATCCCGGTTTCTGGGAAACTACCCACCCACCCCTCCCTTGGATATGCATCGTTCTATTAATGAGTAACCATTAAACTACCCACCCACCCCTCCCTTGGATATGCATCGTTCTGTTAATGAGTAACCATTAAACTACCCACCAACCCCTCCCTTGGATATGCATCGTTCTGTTAATGAGTAACCATTAAACTACCCACCAACCCCTCCCTTGGATATGCATCGTTCTATTAATGAGTAACCATTAAACTACCCACCAACCCCTCCCTTGGATATGCATCGTTCTATTAATGAGTAACCATTAAACTACCCACCAACCCCTCCCTTGGATATGCATCGTTCTATTAATGAGTAACCATTAAACTACCCACCAACCCCTCCCTTGGATATGCATCGTTCTATTAATGAGTAACCATTAAACTACCCACCAACCCCTCCCTTGGATATGCATCGTTCTATTAATGAGTAACCATTAAACTACCCACCAACCCCTCCCTTGGATATGCATCGTTCTATTAATGAGTAACCATTAAACTACCCACCAACCCCTCCCTTGGATATGCATCGTTGTATTAATGAGTAACCATTAAACTACCCACCAACCCCTCCCTTGGATATGCATCGTTCTATTAATGAGTAACCATTAAACTACCCACCAACCCCTCCCTTGGATATGCATCGTTCTATTAATGAGTAACCATTAAACTACCCACCAACCCCTCCCTTGGATATGCATCGTTCTATTAATGAGTAACCATTAAACTACCCACCAACCCCTCCCTTGGATATGCATCGTTGTATTAATGAGTAACCATTAAACTACCCACCAACCCCTCCCTTGGATATGCATCGTTCTATTAATGAGTAACCATTAAACTACCCACCAACCCCTCCCTTGGATATGCATCGTTCTATTAATGAGTAACCATTGAAGGTTAGGGTGAAATGTGGGGAGGGGTGGGGTTTGTTTTGCCCCCTGCGCATCCTATAAATAGAGGTTATTTAGTCGGTTAAGAATCAAATACGGCTGTGTATTTTTACGAGTCAAACGTATTTTGGCGAGCCTTAAAAAATACGAATGAAGGGTAAAAATACACAGCCGTATTAGATGCTTAGCCGGCTAATATAAGTTATTTATTATATAAATTATGCAATGACACGAACTTTTCTTTCCATAATAACGAAAACCCTTGCGTGCTCGCTTGAGAAATGGTATTTACCATATATGGTGATGAT
The DNA here is from genome assembly GCA_030867875.1 of Actinernus sp. WN-2022. NCBI lineage: Eukaryota > Metazoa > Cnidaria > Anthozoa > Actiniaria > Actinernidae > Actinernus > Actinernus sp. WN-2022. The sequence goes on from JAOWCC010000064.1 coordinate 34,124,414, forward strand.
TTACCATATATGGTGAAGGGAAGCCAATTGACTGTAACTACCGGAAATACGGTCTCATATTTGGTGCGTTCTTGTGCATATTTCGTGCGTTCTGGCAGAATTATATTTAACAAATAAAGAAGCCTAAGCCATGTTTTATACTATCACAAAACACGATGGGCATTTGAGAACATGAGAGAAATGTTAAAGCACAAGCCGAAGGCGCGTGCTTTCAACATGTCTCGAGTGTTCTCAAATGACCAGAGTGTTTTATGATAGTATAAAACATGGATTTAAGGCTTCTTTATCTGTTTTATAATATAGATTTACACGCGCGACGAAAGGAAACCGCCAGTTGAAAACAATAAAACACGGCAAACCATGTTATATACTCTGATAAAACATGGCTTTTTAGCCAATCAGAGCGCGCGTACTATCGTATCTATATTATAAAATAATTTATTATATCAATGTTTTGCATATTCATAAAGTAGAGTTGATATATTATTACCAGTTCAAATTGTTTTTCGATACAACGACAGGAAGTCTTATTTTTTGAGCTCCGAATATTGAATCTAAACGTCCGCCATTACTGGAGGCCGTTCCCTTTGTTGGTTTATTCAGCGGAAGTGATGTCATACACTTAACGCTCGCCTGCAGAACACAACGCCTGGAGGTATATTTATACTAAAAACGTCTTCACGTACATAAGAAGAAAGTTATATTTATCTTTGAGAGGTTGGCTACTTTTTGATGCACACTATTTCGCGCCATGAGGTTGTCGTGTTAAGTGTATGACATCACTTCCGCTGAATACTGAGAACGGCTTCCAGTAATGGCGGACAGGATTTTACAGGTAAACACTCCTAAAATTTTGTGGTTTAACATGCCCATTTGGGAATATTTTTTTACTATTTCGGATATTTCTAATACTGGTTGACCTATTGACACTGAAAAAGTGGCAAATCGAAATGGTAAATTTTCGTCGTAGTGGCACTTTAACATGGCCGCGTTATCAGCAGAGAGCACCCAGCGATCAGATTTCTGCGCAAGTGCATTACTGTCGGCGAAGTCTAGCTTTTAAATTTCACAGCTTAAAGTTTTTTAAATCCGTTTACCGTTGAATACTAGTTCACCGCTCGAATTTGTCGATCTGTGGATTAGCCGGGACCTGGCTTTGATCATCCCCCATGGTTGTTTCAGGTCTCGTTAGAAATTCAGAGTCCAGAAAATAAGGAAGATTAACACCAATATACAACCCGACCACGTTCACAATTTTTCAGCCATTTGGAAAATATTAGTTGACGCATGCGCAGACATTTGACCGCTGTGTGGACAGAGGTTTATTTACAATCCACCTTTCAGAAAAAAATTGACATCTGACCACAATTCCTTTAGAGCGTAACATGGTCTAAAGAACGCATTGCAATCTTTTTTCTTATGTGACGTGGCCTTGGTAACATCAAAATATATCCATCAACTTGCGCGCATAGGATTGTGTGAAAGTATGGATTTAGTTGTTGCTGTTACAGTGCGATAACTGAAACCAGGGCCACTTAGACAACGAGAACCAATCACATTACAGAACAAAAACAAAGAGAACCAATCACATTACAGAACAAAAACAAAGCATTCCAACTTATGGCTATTTGAACCAATCAGTGTTGAGTACAAGAAAACAGCATTTCAACTTGCTGCAACTTCGATCCGGTAAAAGGTGAATTTGGTGGACTAGTTCTGAAGTCACAAAGTCTTTTGATTGAAGAAAATAGCATTTTGTACTTTGGCATGCTTTATTTTCGTTTTGCGATTTCAGTAGCCGCACGGTTAAGTATTTCCGCTAACGTTCGACCATCTCGTGCAGAACACTGTGTCAAGAAAGGATTTGTACTGCCAGGCAGAGAAGATTATCCAGGAGCTGGGCAGCTCGCAGTCCATTCTAGAGATCCAGTACGAGGGAGAGGTGAGTGGCAATTATGATACTTTAAAAAATGAAATCTCAGTGGCAAGGCTTTAAACTCTAATTCCAACTCCAGCACAGGAAATCACAACAGTACCGCTCGAAACTAGCCACAGTTATTGGCTAATCCAACATACAAGCATCCTAACCTTTAGAACAAGCAGTACAAAAACAATAGAGCTACAGTATAATAAGTCCAATCAGAATACAGGTCTCGAGCAGTACTATATTACTCGAAATCGCAGGAAAATACACGTAGCTTACCAAGACAGACACACCTTGGAGTCGAAACCTGTCGGTAGTACCGAGCGTGCGTTCATATCGAGAACAACACACTTTATTTACATCAATATTATGATACAATAATAAAGAGAGTAGGAAAAAAAGAAAACTTATCCAAGACTTATGGTGCATGCAACCTAGAATAACCTAGAGCTAATCGAGTTAGGTAGCTAGAGAACATAATACAGAACTAAGAATGTTCTGCTATACGAGGGTCACCTGTGAGGCGGAGATTGACCGTGTATCCCTTTAGTTACCTATTCTTCCAAACAAAAGACATGCGCTGTCATTTGATGGATAGTAGATCAGATTTCGTATGAGTGGGACAAACAACGTAACCGTGCTGTACCGTGTTTCTGTAATTTGATTGGATCAGCAGAACAAAAACAATGGGAAACCATTTCAACGTCACGGTAACCGTGCTTTAGTTTTTCCCACTCATACGAAATCTACTCTCGTCTGTGGTCCTGTGCCAAGGCATTCTCGCCTGATCTATAATGGACCGTTTGCACTGTTACGTCAGTTGAGTACAACTACCAGAATCGTCTGATTGTCTTGTTATTCTCAGAGGAGTTAAGAAATCTGAATAAGAAAAAGAAGTCGAAAAGGATTCTGGTAGTTGTAGTAATAGTGCAGCCTATTGAGTGGTGGCATCTCGTTTTTTTGTCAGGTTGGTACAGGTCTTGGTCCTACGCTGGAGTTCTACGCACTGGTGTCCAAGGAATTCCAGAAGTCCAGTATGGAGATCTGGAGGGGCACTGCTGTGGCACCGCCTGAAACGGAAGGTAATCACCATGTTCTCTACACTTAGTATTCCATACGGGGCTTTAAATTAGAGGAAAATACCACTAGCAAATATTGCTAGTTGTTGTCAAACACGGTCTGATCCATTAGCAACAGCAAGTAGTTCTACAAGATTCTACTAGCAACAGTTGCGAGTTGTCGTGAGATTTTATCTACTTTTTAGCTTACTTTTGATCCCTGCCATATATAGTCATGAAAACTATCGGGGGTATGCTATTCGATCCTGACCTTAAGAAGCAATTAAAAACTGCCTTATTAACTAAGCAAGCACAAGGTATACTTGAGTAGTATATGGGCCTGAGGTTAAGACAGAACGTACAAATACGACCTAATATTTCCTAGTTTCTTCTACCATCCTAGTTAACCTACTAATCATGAGTCGGGTTCCCTGTGGTCATTTGTGGGCTACCTGTGCTTTCTCTGGTGAAAGAATCGACGTATGTCCATATATCTATGTATGCTTCGGAAAAATTATCTCGGCTGGGGAACTGGTAACTACACGATGTGCTGAAGCGAAGCTTGACACAACGTTCGGATTTTGGTGGTTTTCGTTTGGTCTTATTTTCCCATTCGAATGCAATGATGTTTTAAAAGTTCGCAAATACGTGGGGAGGGGAAGGAGGCACTCTAAACAGGCGGACCATCTTTTCACAGGGTCTCAGCACCCCTAGATGTTCGGGAAAGCGTACTCGAAACATTCCCATTTACAGTGCCGTGCCCAAAATACTTGTTGTGCAAACCGGGATTAGCACTAATCGAACAACTGGGCCCTTAGTAATTAGGTTAGTGAGTACAGAGGTTAACCAAAACCAAAGTAATCACAGAACCAATCACGGCATCGAATAAAAACACGATGAGCCAATCACGAACTGAAGTAAATCACGGTTTGTTTTACTTGAACCAATCACGAGGAAAAGTAAACGCAATCGTGGATGGCGTGATGATTGATGGACCAAACCACGTTTGGTTTTAGTTTAGCACTTGATTGGTTGATAATCACAAAACATTTTCCACAACCAATAGGAAAACTGAGCAAACGCAAAACCAAAGCAATCACGGATTGCTTTCCACACTCAATCGAAATCCGCTCTATTGCAAAATAGGCGAATCGAGAATCCTACTAAAACATCTCTACCGAAAACAGCCAATCAGAACACTGGATTTGACCTCGAATGTATCTGTATTGAGAATGAAAACTTACTGCTCTTGTTTCTTGTAGGCGTGGAGGATGGAGTGACTTACGTTCACTCCCCAAGTGGCCTCTTTCCGAGTAAGTAGGAATATTTTTAATGGGTAACTAATTCGTGCAATAACTAGTACAGGTCTGCATCGGGGGGGGGGGGGGGGGGATAAACACTGGTGTAATCTCAAACTGCCGTCCGCCGTGGCAAGCGAGTAGCAGCTGACGTTTCTAGCTCTTCATCAAGGCCAACGGTTTTTTTTCGTTCTGACAAAGAGCTAACGCTGGAAACATCAGCCTTAAACGACTTTTAGTTGGTAGAGTTACACCAGGGAATATTTTTTACTTGCTTTGCAGCACTTACTACTACTTGTTTAGTACATGTTCTTTTGGGACTATTACGGAATAAGAATAGCTGTAATATATAGACGGTAATCCTGTTCTTTTGGGACTTATTCCGTTTTCAGAATGAACAGAATTGCATTCTGTTATTCTGCTCCCGATAGCAGAATAAACAGCATGAACAGGATACGGTTTAATTGGAAGATGCAAAGTGGCGTTTTTTGGGAATGTTTGGCGGGAAACCCCTGGCGCGCACGCGTCTGGCGGAGTTGTTAGTTCCCAAATCACCTCCGTCGAGATCATTCCGTTTTCGGAATATCCGTTCGTGTCATTCCGTGTATTGTGTTATTCCTATACCGGTCTAGGAATAGTGCCCCAAAAGATTGCGCTGAAGTTCTTTCTATTTGTTACCTGCAGTACCACTTCAAAAGAATGCGAGAGCCGCTAACGTGTCGAAACTTCGTTCAAAGTTCCGATTCCTTGGAAGATTTCTGGGTCGAGCCATTCTGGACTTCCGAATGATCGACATCCCGTTTAGCCAAGCATTCTATAAGTGGATGTTGGGTCTAGAGTGTACGTTCGACTACAGAGACTTCCAGTTCATCGATCCTGTTCTTGCTAAGTCCATCGGTCATCTTCAGGGCCTCGTAAGGCAGAAGCGCCGGCTTGAAGAAGACTCCAGCTTAACACCAGATAGCTTGCAACTGGCAATAGAGAACCTTACTCTGGATGGAGCCAGTGTTGAAGACTTGGGACTAGATTTTGTGCTGCCCGGTTACGCTAACATTGAACTGAAGGTAACTAAGAAGAACCATGCACTCTTATAGCCTGGTTTTCGCTAGCGACGTAAGCACAATGAACATACGCAGACACAGTGCCGTAGTTATCATTTTACAACAACCGCCAATTTTCTCGCAATCTGATTGGCTAATTTTCATATGCAATATTTTAACAGACGCGCGGCCGGCTTTCGAAGCGGGCTTTGCAGAGATTTGTGAATTCAGGTTGTGTACACATCTGTTCCAAAAATCAAGAAAATGAGGATTTTAAAAGCATTTCATCACTGGGAAAAGTTAATCGGTGAGTCAAACTTCCTTGTGTGGTGCCATTTGTCAAAATTTGAGCTCTCTCTCGAGTCGAACAAAGCATTTTCGGCTAATTTGTGATCGACTTTGTGACAAATTCGACCGATCTTTTAGAACTAGAAGTAGAACTGAGAAATGGTCTTGAATTAAATACATAATATTCTAGTTCGTGATTAAAATCTCTTATTCAGGATATTTACATAACGTTCTTAAGTAGAAACAAACAGTTTAGAGTAGCTTCGGTATTTTTCTAGAGTTCGGGAAAGCATAAAGACGTGTTCACGTTTTGGACTTTTCGACTCGAAAGACAGTTTCTACACACTCATTTGAAGCTAAAAGTGTTTTGTTGTTGTAAAAAACAAATTGAAGTTAGTTTTTTATGTGTCTGTCCTAATATTGACAATGATTTTCGTCATAACATGGCCAAAATAGCTGTGGATCCACTCGGCAAAGACGCCTCGTGGATCCACAGCTATTTTGACCATGTTATGACGAAAATCATTGTCAATATTAGGACAGACACATAAAAAACTAACTTCAATTTGTTAATTAGCAGTACTTGTTCTACTCATAGGTGTGAGATAAGAACAAGCGCCGCTAATGATCAATGCACTACGTCTGCGTATGTTACTTGTGCTTATGCCGCTGGAATGAACCAGGCTTATCACACGGCGGCCATGTTGAGTCCCAGGAGAATAAAAACCTTTGTTTTCTTAAGTCTAAACACATTCTGAAACTGCTTAATACGACGCTAGGCGTGGTAAATATATTGTTTCCAGCAAACACCAAACGGCCGCCGCGTGCATGATAAGAGCAAGGTAGGTTTCATTTCTTTATTGGGCGCAGACTGTTTGACATTGTACTTCGTATGTATGACACTGTATTGTATAAACTTACCTTAAAACTAGTAATTACAATTGTAGCAGTTATAGGTGGTGATTCATTTCTTATTTTAATTATTAATGGAAATAATTTTACAACATTTCATATTCATGCCGTACGTTGATGGTATTTTTTTATATCATACATTTATAGAATTTACATAATAGTGTAAAGGTACAATGCATTTGTAAACTTTATTCAGACGTCAGTTACTTATGTAGGGGAAGTTCATTCCTGTTTTCAGCTTTCCCTCGGTGTTCTGGTTCTGTTTCGTACTTGTAAAGCTGTGAAATTATTAAAGTAAACCATAGTTAATAGAGTGGAATGGTTAGGAAACCCGGCAAACTTCAAAAGGGCTAACAAAGGCGCTGCGATTTAGGTTGGAAGGGGGCAAGACAAAAGATTGTGCACGATCATAGTTCATTAGCGTTCCCTGAACGACTGAACTCACACGTTTCTATTGGCTGATTGACTAACATGTTGGAATTTCTATTGTGTTTTGTGCACGGTGGTGGTCGAAAAAAGCTAACAAAGACCTATAACAAAGAAGGTCCCTGAGTTTCCTAACCATTCCACTCTATTAACTATGAGTTAACTGAAGTACTCACTTAATCACATTATTGTATTCTTTTTTTTCCTAGAAAAATGGGCGAAACACGCCTGTGACGATTCACAACTTGGAGGAATATGTTAAGGTATGGTCCAACTGTTGGCGGTTTCTCAAACAAATCTGTGAGCAAAATTACACGTGTCTGATAAGGGGCCGGTTGTTCTCAGGGTGGATAACTTTGTCCACCGGATAAATCCTTATCCAGTGGATAAGTATTAACCAAACTAGCTTATTTTATCCATTGGATAAGGATTTATCTGGTGGATAACGTTATCCACCCTGAGAACAACCGGACCAAGCACTAAACGTTCACTTGACATTACCAACCCCAATACAGCATAACCGTTCGTTACCATGGCCCTTAAAGTGCAAGTATAATGTCAACAAAAATACAAAAATTATATTGTACTATTGTGTTTGTTTATCACAAAAAGGTATTAATCTTGCAAATTTTGTAACATTTCTGGCATTTAACCCCTAATTTTGGTTACTTTTCATGGGTCCTGTGACGTCATAAGATGAATCAACCCCCTCCCTAGAGATAACTACTACAATAAAATCCCGTAGGTTTTCATTGTGACATCACAAGATGAACCAATCTCGCAATTCGGGTAGCGTTTATTCTGGTTTAATTTCTGCTCCTGCCTCTCAAAGAAAACTAATTTAGACAACTGAAGTATATTAGAAATAGAATTTGGGGCAAAAATAGTTAATGTTGTTTTATGGCGCTACTTGCACTTTAAATAAGTGAAGTCTGATATTTGTTGCCACCCAGTACAGCCACGTGATTGTATCGTGCAAAAGTCTCATTGAGTGTCGATACAGTTAGCTTTGGTTTAGCGTTTGCTTAGCTTTTCTATTGGCTGTGAAAGAAATGTTTTTTTTTAATTATCAGCCAATCGAGTTCTAAACTAAAACTAAACCTTGTTTTGGGTTCTCTGCTTGAACGTGAAGCTTTTAAACTTCATTGTCATTCTGCATATTTTTGACACAGTTCTGATCAATTCTCTGTTTACCTTGTAACAGCTTGTTGTGCACTGGACGTTTGTGGAGGGAGTTGAGCGACAATTCCAGGCCTTCCAGGAAGGTTTCGATTCTGTTTTCTCCCTTGTAAATCTCAGTGGATTCTCTCCGCACGAGGTAAGGAGATTCGTTATAACGGAACTGAACTTCCTATCTCGTTTCCATGGAACGAAGCGTTTCTAATTGCTGACAACATTTCAGTAACATACTAGAAACCAGTCGTGACCTCAGTTCAGCTTAAATATACTCGACTGGGTTTAGCTTTTATTTCAGAATACAGAAAAAAACGCACATTCATGGACGTGCGTCGATACCTTTTATTTCTGTATTGTCCAAAGCAAATGATTGCCCATCCTTTTACTGCAAGAGAACAAACGGGGGAACAACAACAACAACTTTTAAAGTGTATGGTCAAAGTTTTATTGTTTATTGATTCTTCACCAAGTGAATAGTTGAACATGCCATACACGACTTTCATAATGGCCGCCTCCTAATTTGCATATGTGATTTACCGTTTCGGTAGTTTATCCACGTGCATAGAAAATATGAACATTGCCATGTGAAAGAGCATGTCGACATTAGTGACCTTGTGAAAGTTGAGTGCTGTAGCTTATAAAGCAATGAAGTTACAGCCAGTTGAAATTAGAGAGATTTGTATGAGAAAAACGACGGAGGCCTTTATAGCCTCGCTTTCATATTTTTCTGCATTACAAATGATCTTAGCTCAACAGCAATTTTCCACATTCCTCTAAAACTCAAAACAATTACTAGTTTTAATGTGATCTTTCATTGGTTTTCCCCTACATATTTATCTTCCAAATTATGCAAATTAGGAGTCGGCCATTATGAAAGTCGTGTATTGATTTGAGTGTTGCATCTATGACTAAGTTATAAAGGTTTTTTTATTTTCAATATGCTAATGATGTGACGTAAATTTTACGTGAATTCGGGAATTTACTGTCATTTATTTTTCCTCGTGAATGAAACCGTTTTCTGATTTTGACAAAATATTCGGTAAAATCACTGATATAAGCTTCAGATATAACAGATGTTTACAAAAGGTTGTTTTTCTCTCTGGTTTTACGTCACTGGTTTGAATATATTATACATATGGACCTCTAGCTCATGGATGCAGCTCTCAAATCGAGAACTATTTTACTATTCAACTATTAATTTGATGTAGAATCGACATTAATTATAACACTGTTTGACCATATATACACTTTAACGTATGTGAGATAACGATCAGGGCTCGACACTAACTTATAAGAGTTGTTACCACTGTGGAAAGGTCAACTGAGTAAACCATATATACACTTTAACCTATGTGAGATAACGATCAGGGCTCCACACTAACTTATAAGAGTTGTTACCACTGTGGAAAGGTCAACTGAGTAAACCATATATACACTTTAACCTATGTGAGATAACGATCAGGGCTCCACACTAACTTATAAGAGTTGTTACCACTGTGGAAAGGTCAACTGAGTAAACCATATATCCACTTTAACCTATGTGAGATAACGATCAGGGCTCCACACTAACTTATAAGAGTTGTTACCACTGTGGAAAGGTCAACTGAGTAAACCATATATACACTTTAACCTATGTGAGATAACGATCAGGGCTCCACACTAACTTATAAGAGTTGTTACCACTGTGGAAAGATCAACTGAGTAAACCATATATACACTTTAACCTATGTGAGATAACGATCAGGGCTCGACACTAACTTATAAGAGTTGTTACCACTGTGGAAAGGTCAACTGAGTAAACATACAAAATATACTTTCCGAACCAAAATGTTTACTTTCCACATGAAAATTTTACTTTCCACTGGTGACCAGGTAACTGTTAGCCCTGACGATGGCTATTCTTGCAATCTTACATATCTTACATATCTTTTGCCCATTGACAGATGGACCTGCTGCTCTGTGGTTGCGTTGGTCAGAAATGGGAGGTCAAAGGTGAGTTATCCTGACACTCCTCATCTCCTTGCTGAACCTGTCAAAGTATAAATAACTGTTATTCATATGATATTGGTGATGCATGGGTAGCGCAAGTGGCAGCTCAGCAGGGAGGCAGAGGCGGACTCTTCACCACTATGCATGCAGTTAAAGTGTTTGCTAACTGATTTTTTTTTTCAGATCTCGTAGAGAGTTGTAGACCAGACCATGGCTATAGTCATGACAGGTAAGAACCAATAGAAGTCATTTGGGCTATTTAAACGAGAGGAAGTTCTAAAGCCGCGGCTTGGGGCGATCGTATAAATGGGTGTGCGACTAAGTGAAGGCGTGGCTTAGATGGTTTAGATGGTTAACTTCCCCTCGTTTAAATGGCTCTATTCTTTCCCGTTACGTTATTACAGTGGATTTTGTAAATTGCCGGACTATACAACGCTGCGTTTTCTGAAAAAAAGTGCTCAGCGATTGTATTGGTCATATAGAAACTGGACTTTAGCATTACCTGAAATCGCTTTCAGCTCAAGTTTGTAATCCCATAAAGCACGGATTCTGTATCTATTACTTAAAACAATGTTTGGTTTTAGTTTAGAATTGACTAATAATTATAAAATATTTTTCACAGCCAACAGAAAAGCTCGGCAAACGCGAAACCAAAACATTCACCAAATTACTTTCAACACTCAATCGAGAACCACTCTAGACTAGAGCTAATCAAATGAGATAGCTGGCTAATAAGTTTGAAATAGTTAATTGGTTATATCTATAGCTGCTGTCGTGTACTCCGTTTTCTTCGTGCTCAACTTTCTCCAGTCACGCTCGGCCAATATGGCGGCCGCTTCGATAGTCCGTTTGCTGCGCGGAAAAAAACCATCTACCGCCTGAAAGCAGGCTAGTTGAATGTAGGAGTCGAAATTTGCGGTAGCAAGCTAGCAGAATGCTAGTTGATAAATTGCCGGATTTTGCTAGTGATTTTTTTTAGAGTAGCAATGGTTTGCTAGTCAGAAACAGTAAAGCAAAGACAGAACCTAATTGTAATCTACTCGCATTGTGCGCATGCGCGAGCCTAATTTCAAGGTCCTAATTTCAAGTTTATTCTGTTAATGTAACTGTTCTCTTTCCAGCCGTGCTATCAAGTGTTTGTTTGAGCTCCTCAGCTCTTACGATCTCGACCAGCAGAGATTATTCCTTCAGTTTGTGACAGGCAGCCCTAGACTACCAGTCGGAGGTGAGTCACAGTTGTTCAAATATTACCATTATTATTTCTCGTGATCCTGTTCTGCTTGTCTGTAGATTGACATCAAAGTGTCTTATTTTTTCCGCAGGATTTCGCAGTCTGAACCCTCCGCTAACAATCGTTAGGAAAACGTTCGAGCCGCCTCTAAGTGCAGATAACTATTTGCCGTCTGTAATGACATGTGTGAACTATCTCAAGCTACCAGACTACTCGACAAGAAAAATCATGGAAGAGAAACTCAAGCTAGCCGCTCACGAGGGCCAGCAGTCATTCCACTTATCTTGATGTCAACTAGATGAATACTGGGTTTGAATATATATGGTTACGCGAACAGTGTTTCCTGCGCTGTAAAGTTGTGGCAAGGGTTTTAAGCATCGGGTTTTGGCAGGCATCTCTTTCTCCTCATACTTTCGATCGAGGGTGTTAGGGGCACCGTTTAAAAGTCGTCAACAGTGGCTATCATTTTTGGGCACGAGCCATGACGTAAAATATTGAAATAGTCGTGTTGTGCCCTAAGACATTCAGGGGTACAAGAAATGGTGAATGTGGGTGTTATGGGCACGGTCTTGGAGCGTGTAACATCACATAGCAATGTATATCCTGAGCATGCTACGCCATTTTGGGTCACCAACCGTCTCGCTATACACCTCCGTCAGTTGATGGATGGACCTATTAGAGCTAGCATTCCTGAAAGCGTTTCAAATCCGAGTAACGAAACAATATTGCAAGACGTTACACCAATAACACAGTTAGCAGTGCAATACCGTAGGTGACACTTAACCGTCATATCGTTTATTCCATATCTTTCGACACATAACTGATTTCTGAAACACGTCTTTTTAGACTTCTGTTAACTGTAGGTAACCATGGAAACTTGTTGTAGTGATATTAGCGTTATGCGTGAAAGCTGCACTACACAAAATACGGCAAGGTTTCTGACACATCTTACTAGGGGCAAATCGTTATTTGTTCGCCTTTTTCTCGCTTTGTATCTCAATGTTATGCTTGAGATAGGCAGATTGTATTGCTTAACATTAGAAACAACAGTAAGCAGTCTTCTGTGTCTTCTTTTGGGGAGGTTATGCATTGCTTCCACTCTTGAAGGCATCCATAAGACCGCTTTCGCGTGGTGGTTATCTAAGTTGTAGACGTAGAGTAGAGTAGTTTTCGATGGAGTGGCGTAAAACCAAAACCCGAGCCAATCACAGGAGCCAGTCAAACCCAATGAACCAATCACGAACTGAAGTAATTCGTGATTGATTATACTCGAGCCAATCACGAGGAAGAGTAAACCCAATCGTGGATAACTAACCAATCAAATTCGAAAGCAATTAGCTAATTACGTTTCGACACTCAAGCGAAAACCGCTTTATGAGAACTGCTTACAAGTCTAAGACGGGGCTAGTGTTAGCAACCTGTATTTTTTAAGCAGTGTTGATTGAAATGGCCAGCATGGCGTACAAGAAAAGGCGTTGCGGAGCATCTAGTACTTGCCTGGACTTTTGCAAGTACATTGAAATTATCTATTAGCTATTTCAAGGCGTGGGAAAACTGGTAGCAAAAAACATACAAGTTGTTTGCCGTTTATGTGTTTATGTGTTTGCCGTTTTTTGTGCGATGTTGTCTTTCGTTGTCAGTATATGGGGATTTCCGAACCACCACAGGGAGACATGGGACAGGTGTGCGTAAAATTCGTGTTAATACATTCCAATTATAGTTCTCAGTTGTAAAAAAAAAAACATTCAAGTTCAAATTTGCTGTTGTTATAAAAATGAAAGTGGTATAACGAGTGTTGTGGTTTCTTGTAAATGTTTAAGATGCCTAGTTTACACGACAAGCATTTCCGGTCACGGCACTCCAGACAGGCGGGCGAACACTACCTTTTCTCAGGTGCTCAGAACCCCTAGATTTTCGGGCACACGTACCGGAAACATTTCCATTTGCACGACGAAAATAAGAGGTGCTGTACCGAACATTTTGGCCCGCGTACCTAAAATTTAGGGGGGCCGTGCCCAAAGTGCTTATCCTGTACACCATAGTTAATAGAGTGGAATGGTTATGAAACCCAGCGACCTTTGTTATATGTCTTTGTTAGCTTTTTTCAACCGTGACCCTGCACAAAACACAATAGAAATTCCAATGTGTTAATCAATCAGCCAATAGAAACGTGTGAGTTCAGTCGTTCAGGGGACGCTAATGAACTATGACCCTGCACAATCTTTTGTCTTGCCCCCCTTCCAACATAAATCGCAGCGCCTTTGTTAGCCCCTTTGAAGTTTGCCGGGTTTCATAACCATTCCACTCTATTAACTATGTGTACACCGACCTTTTTCATGTACCGGCAATGTGTTGGTCCGTGGGTAGTCGAGCCATTCAATTTTCGTGAATTAAATTAGAACATTTTTTTCGAGCACGAACGACAGAAAAGGGCGATGTTGCTTCCAACTGGAATCTATTTTTATTTACTGATGAAAGTGTTTCCCCTTGCACGATGATTCAGGCCCCACCATACTACTAACCGCATAACTAAGGGCGCGTTCAGTCCGTCGTACGGAAAACATTGCGGCTGTACATTTGACCACAATTCCTTGCGAACCCAACAGTCCAAATAACATGTAGAAATCACCTGTTCTCTTCGATGATAGGGAACTTAAGCAACCACGACGACAACGTCTAGGACGACGGCATAAAACTAGGCTTATTACAAAATACAAATGCACGTGAAATTGCATGCATTCGCCTACATTTCAACCGTCGGAAAAAGCCGACGTGAAATCCCCAAATTTTACGTTTTAAAGATAACGCGAACGTAAGAAAGCTAAACGTGAACGGAACTCTATTTGTTTCGAAAATCTGGTGAGAAAGGTGAACATGACGAAGGAAAGAGTACAAATTTCGGGAGGAAGCACTTCTCTACTTTCCGTCGCCGTCCTGGTTGCTTTCCGAGTTCTCTAATGTATTGGCGTGTCTGTTGCTAGGACAATGGATAGTAAGGTGTGACTAGTGCGCGCCTACATGCGAATTCGTGTTCGGTTAGGTTGACGTGTGTGGCGAAAGGAATGCCTGTGGCCAAAAAAACTGCACTGGCGGTTAGAAGAATGCCTGTGGGGCTAAGAGATTCCCGGTTTGCACTATTACGTCAGTTGAATACAACTGTGGTTAGGATGCCCGTGTGCCTACAACCCCGGACAAAAATGCTTAAGAAAATATTTTTATTATTCAATTGTTCTCTTACATTGGCTTTTAAACAAGATTCAAAAACTCATGAATAATTAATGAGCATTTTGTCCAATCAGATGAAGCAAATCAGTCACGTGCATGCTCCTTTATACCTGATAAAATCTCATCATTCTAAAAGGCCCGCGGAGGGATTTGAATTCAGTCCCAGAGGGAAATGGGGTTAATGATTGAGACAATGGAATTTCTATTGATGTTTCAGCTTTCTCACTGAATTGCTAATTAGGATGAACGTTTTATATAAAGAATATTAATGAACATGAAATTTTATATAAAGTTTCATCCTAATTAAGAATTCACTGATAAAGACCCAAAGATAGCAAAAAGTACACGGAACATAAGGTACCTAGATAATAAATTGTGCACTAAATTTACTAATATCAGCAGATTACCGAGATACACAGATAATATTTTTAAAATGAAGTTATCCAACTACCATTACTTGTTTACCGAGCCACTATTTAGTTCCAATTATTAAACCAAACTCAAAGCCGTAAAATTATAAAAACGTGCATTAAACTTACATATTTTCTGCCGGAGTCAAAAAATTTAGAGTCTGCCGTCATGTCAGTCACATCGCTTTCCAAGTCTTGAACTTTATCGAGGTAAACCACGACACCAAATCCTTCAAGTGCAGATTCTTCTTGGATTGCGAAACGCCGCTTCAAACATCATAGTATGGTAATTTCTTCATGTCATTCCCTTGAGATGTTCGTAATTGCAGGCGGTGATTACTCCAATATTTTGCATGGCGTTGTGAATACAAAGGTTCAGTGGTTCATTACGTAACCATTCCCTTGAGATGTGCGTCTTTCTTTCATTGCATTCTTAAAGCGTTTTTGAAGCCGTTTAAAACACTCACAGCACGTGTTTTATCAAGTCTAAAAATTCTCGGGCTTCGCCCTCAAATTTTTAAACTTGATAAAACACTGCTGTTCGTGTTTTAAACAGTACATAACACAATTTTACTTACACCCCTTTCCCCCGGGTACAATGCTGATGCTCGCAAGTGGTCCAGAGCAAAGTGGCAGTCCGTCTCAACATTGTATGGGGAGGGGGGTAGAGTCACTTGTTGGCCAAGTATTGCCACAGTACACGAACGTTTGAACATTTTCTTGAGATTTTTGTCCGGGATTTCCTGCGCTGAGAGACTGCTGTGTCGTCGTTGTTTTATCTTTGTTGAGCCCGCACGTGGAATGTTCTTTCGTATTTTAGTCACGTGTATACATTCGAAGACCTGGCACGAACGATATTGCTAATTAGTGGACGTCACAATCTTTAATTATTAGTTCAAAATTGTAACTGCAAATTTTTCGCTCTAATTATGGTATTTAAAAAGTTAATCACACCTGGAAATCAGGCATATTTACAGCTCGCATTTGAAGAAGGGAAGGATTATCTAGCAGGGCAAGCGATAAAAAACAACATTACTAAGGAGACATACTACGAATTTTCCAAGCATTTAATACAAACAAAAATTTTACTAATTTGTAATCAAAGAAGAATGAAACGAGTCAAGCACTGTTGCGCTACCGAGTAGCTAACAACAATCCACCCCATCTCTACCTCCTCCGTCTTATACATTACAAAACAATTGCTCCAAATTGAAAAACTATATATACAGATGTGGTTGACAAGTGAGAATCTAATTTTTTCCCCAAAAAGTAACGGTAAACCCTACTTTTTGCCCGGTAAATCACGGTAAACCACAATTATAAAGATAATATGTATTTCCTTTTTTTATAAGACCGGTTTACCGTGGTTTACCGTTTAAAACGAAGACAAACACCATTTTTCATTTAAGTTTACCGTGGTTTATCGTTGTTCTAATCTTGTTTTGGGCCAGATTAATTTTCACTGCTACAAAGTGTCGTCCCACAATTCGATGCAAACGTTTTTAAACCACAGGCCTCCCGAGAAAAGCAGAAACACAGCAAGCCCAAATGGTACAAACGTGCAGTATTTCAGTTTCTCTGAGCGCTCTCAACAAAGCATGCCTATTTCAGTTATTTTACTGCCAATAACATTCCTATTATGCAATGAATATGTATGGCTATGACATAAAATATCCTTATTGCTGGGTACAACGATTTTTGGAACAAATAAGACTGCAAGCTAACTTCAAAACCACCATAAATATTCCATTATGTTGTTTTCAATTGCATATTCCATAGACAATCTCGGCCAAAAATAGTTAAGAAAATTGTTCTCTTTGTTACATTTTGTACGTAAACTACTCGTCCGATATAAAATAAAAAAATTAACCCCCATTCCCCTCTCCACGTGCAGCATTCCAGTTTCTCTGAGCTCTCTTAATAAAGCATGACTATTTAATAGTTATTTTACTGCTAATAAAATTCCTATTATGCAATGCGGAATATGTGGATATGACATAAAATATCCTAATTACTGCGTACAACGAGTTTTAGAACAAATAAGACCACGCTAACTTCAAAACCACCATAAACATTCCATTCTCTGCTGTTTTCAATTGTGTTTTCCACAGACAACCCCGGACAAAAATGCTTAAGAAAATATTTTTATTATTCAATTGTTCTCTTACATTAGCTTTTAAACAAGATTCAAAAACTCATGAATAATTAATGAGCATTTTGTCCAATCAGATGAAGCAAATCAGTCACGTGCATGCTCCTTTATACCTGATAAAATCTCATCATTCTAAAAGGCCCGCGGAGGGATTTGAATTCAGTCCCAGAGGGAAATGGGGTTAATGATTGAGACAATGGAATTTCTATTGATGTTTCAGCTTTCTCACTGAATTGCTAATTAGGATGAACGTTTTATATAAAGAATATTAATGAACATGAAATTTTATATAAAGTTTCATCCTAATTAAGAATTCACTGATAAAGACCCAAAGATAGCAAAAAGTACACGGAACATAAGGTACCTAGATAATAAATTGTGCACTAAATTTACTAATATCAGCAGATTACCGAGATACACAGATAATATTTTTAAAATGAAGTTATCCAACTACCATTTCTTGTTTACCGAGCCACTATTTAGTTCCAATTATTAAACCAAACTCAAAGCCGTAAAATTATAAAAACGTGCATTAAACTTACATATTTTCTGCCGGAGTCAAAAATTTAGAGTCTGCCGTCATGTCAGTCACATCGCTTTCCAAGTCTTGAACTTTATCGAGGTAAACCACGACACCAAATCCTTCAAGTGCAGATTCTTCTTGGATTGCGAAACGCCGCTTCAAACATCATAGTATGGTAATTTCTTCATGTCATTCCCTTGAGATGTTCGTAATTGCAGGCGGTGATTACTCGAATATTTTGCATGGCGTTGTGAATACAAAGGTTCAATGGTTCATTAAGTAACCATTCCCTTGAGATGTGCGTCTTTCTTTCATTGCATTCTTAAAGCGTTTTTGAAGCCGTTTAAAACACTCGCAGCACGTGTTTTATCAAGTCTAAAAATTCTCGGGCTTCGCCCTCGAATTTTTAAACTTGATAAAACACTGCTGTTCGTGTTTTAAACAGTACATAGTTTGTGCCGGAGTCAAAAATTTAGAGTCTGCCGTCATGTCAGTCACATCGCTTTCCAAGTCTTGAACTTTATCGAGGTAAACCACGACACCAAATCCTTCAAGTGCAGATTCTTCTTGCATTGCGAAACGTCGCTTCGAACAACATAGTATATGGTAATTTCTTCATGTCATTCCCTTGAGATGTTTGTAATTGCAGACGGTGATTACTCCAATATTTTGCATGGCGTTGTGAATACAAAGGTTCAGTGGTTCATTACGTAACCATTCCCTTGAGATGTGCGTCTTTCTTTCATTGCATTCTTAAAGCGTTTTTGAAGCCGTTTAAAACACTCACAGCACGTGTTT
The DNA here is from genome assembly GCA_030867875.1 of Actinernus sp. WN-2022. Lineage (NCBI taxonomy): Eukaryota > Metazoa > Cnidaria > Anthozoa > Actiniaria > Actinernidae > Actinernus > Actinernus sp. WN-2022. The sequence continues at coordinate 34,142,864 of JAOWCC010000064.1, forward strand.
TATCAAGTCTAAAAATTCTCGGGCTTCGCCCTCAAATTTTTAAACTTGATAAAACACTGCTGTTCGTGTTTTAAACAGTACATAGCACAATTTTACTTACACCCCTTTCCCCCGGGTACAATGCTGATGCTCGCAAGTGGTCCAGAGCAAAGTGGCAGTCCGTCTCAACATTGTATGGGGAGGGGAGTAGGGTCACTTGTTGGCCAAGTGTTGCCATAGTACACGAGCGTTTGAACATTTTCTTAAGATTTTTGTCCGGGATTGTAGGTGATTAGAAGGTTGCCCGTGTGCCTAGGTGGTTAGAAGGATGCCTGTGTGCCTAGGTGGTTAGGATGCCCGTGTACCTATAGGTGGTTAGAAGGATGCCTGGGTGGTTAGAAGGATGCCTGTGTGCCTAGGTGGTTAGGATGCCCGTGTGCCTAGGTGGTTAGAAGGATGCCAGTGTGCCTAGGTGGTTAGAAGGATGCCCGTGTGCCTAGGTGGTTAGAACGATGCCCGTGTGCCTAGGTGGTTAGAAGGATGCCCGTGTGCCTAGGTGGTTAGAAGGATGCCCGTGTGCCTATGTGGTTAGAAGGATGCCCGCGTGCCTAGGTGGTTAGAAGGATGCCCGCGTGCCTAGGTGGTTAGGAGGATGCTCGTGTGCCTAGGTGGTTAGAAGGATGCCCGTGTGCCTAGGTGGTTAGGATGCCCGTGTACCTAGGTGGTTAGAAGGATGCCTAGGTGGTTAGGATGCCCGTGTGCCTAGGTGGTTAGAAGGATGCCTAGGTGGTTAGGATGCCCGTGTGCCTAGGTGGTTAGAAGGATGCCTGTGTGCCTAGGTGGTTAGAAGGATGCCTGTGTGCCTAGGTGGTTAGAAGGGTGTCTAGGTGGTTAGAAGGATAGCTGTGTGGCAATAAAAAATAAAATTGTGCCTGTGCGGCGAAGAGAAAGACATTCTCAAAGCCACAAAAGCGATGTGGCTAGGAGAATTATGATGTGTGGCTAAAAGTAATTCTTGTGTAATGAGTATTATGGAAAATGTATCCGATTACGACGAGCAACTTGCATCGCGCCACCTCGATAACTGAGCTGCCTAGTGGACGTTCCTTTTTAGGGCGCGGGAAGTTGCTTTCTCATTGGGAACCCATCGCTGTTTTTTTTAGTACAATTACGTTTTCTTTTTAGTTTAGTCTGTGATATGGCACTGTCTTCCTACATTGGCTTCATGTCTTGCAATAATTAGCAGTGGTGAAGAGGAGCAGGATGGGAGTTTAGAGAAGCATGGGAGTTTAGGAGATGGATATTGCACTTTGTTACTTACGTCTCAGTGGAAGCTATTTCACGCCCACAGTTCAAGTTCAAGTATATTAATTTACTCAACTACATATTTGTTAAGGAATATAAATTGAAATAATAAGTACTGTTTAAAACACGAACAGCAGTGTTTTATCAAGTTTAAAAATTTGAGGGCGAAGCCCGAGAATTTTTAGACTTGATAAAACACGTGCTGTGAGTGTTTTAAACGGCTTCAAAAACGCTTTAAGAATGCAATGAAAGAAAGACGCACATCTCAAGGGAATGGTTACGTAATGAACCACTGAACCTTTGTATTCACAACGCCATGCAAAATATTGGAGTAATCACCGTCTGCAATTACAAACATCTCAAGGGAATGACATGAAGAAATTACCATATACTATGTTGTTCGAAGCGACGTTTCGCAATGCAAGAAGAATCTGCACTTGAAGGATTTGGTGTCGTGGTTTACCTCGATAAAGTTCAAGACTTGGAAAGCGATGTGACTGACATGACGGCAGACTCTAAATTTTTGACTCCGGCACAAACTATGTACTGTTTAAAACACGAACAGCAGTGTTTTATCAAGTTTAAAAATTCGAGGGCGAAGCCCGAGAATTTTTAGACTTGATAAAACACGTGCTGCGAGTGTTTTAAACGGCTTCAAAAACGCTTTAAGAATGCAATGAAAGAAAGACGCACATCTCAAGGGAATGGTTACTTAATGAACCATTGAACCTTTGTATTCACAACGCCATGCAAAATATTCGAGTAATCACCGCCTGCAATTACGAACATCTCAAGGGAATGACATGAAGAAATTACCATACTATGATGTTTGAAGCGGCGTTTCGCAATCCAAGAAGAATCTGCACTTGAAGGATTTGGTGTCGTGGTTTACCTCGATAAAGTTCAAGACTTGGAAAGCGATGTGACTGACATGACGGCAGACTCTAAATTTTTGACTCCGGCAGAAAATATGTAAGTTTAATGCACGTTTTTATAATTTTACGGCTTTGAGTTTGGTTTAATAATTGGAACTAAATAGTGGCTCGGTAAACAAGTAATGGTAGTTGGATAACTTCATTTTAAAAATATTATCTGTGTATCTCGGTAATCTGCTGATATTAGTAAATTTAGTGCACAATTTATTATCTAGGTACCTTATGTTCCGTGTACTTTTTGCTATCTTTGGGTCTTTATCAGTGAATTCTTAATTAGGATGAAACTTTATATAAAATTTCATGTTCATTAATATTCTTTATATAAAACGTTCATCCTAATTAGCAATTCAGTGAGAAAGCTGAAACATCAATAGAAATTCCATTGTCTCAATCATTAACCCCATTTCCCTCTGGGACTGAATTCAAATCCCTCCGCGGGCCTTTTAGAATGATGAGATTTTATCAGGTATAAAGGAGCATGCACGTGACTGATTTGCTTCATCTGATTGGACAAAATGCTCATTAATTATTCATGAGTTTTTGAATGATTGGATAAAAGATTGACATTAAGCTTACAATAAATAATGTGATGAGATGTAAGTTGATGAGTGAGGGATTCTCTAACCAGAGAACACCTCAGTGCCTTGATTATACTGGTTTTAAATGACATTCTTTAAATGGAGTATGATATTGCTGCTATTTTATAAAAGTAAGAATAGATGGCAGCAAAAATCTAATTTTAAGAACATTTGTTTCAATTGAATTTGTAAAGAGGCTAATGAAAGGCAAAACTTCAGGTTGGGTGGGAGAGAATTCCAGAGAGAATTCCATAGAAAATAAGAAATACTGCTTTTACCATAATGTTCAGTTCTTTTGGAGGACATGTATAGATTACCTGAAGTAATGTTCTAATAGTCTTGTTCTATGTTGATGTATTACAGACACAGATTATTTGAGTAGTTTGAGAATTGTGGTAGACAATCGGCTTTGTAACACTGATAATGACAAATGAAAGTAAGTAAAACGAAATTAGGTCTTCTAAATTTAATATGTTCAACTGGATGACTGTGTTATTATTCTTATTGCTTTCTTTTGGAGGGTTTTAAGTCGGTACCATATGGGCCGCGTCAGGCAAAAAGGGCCCGGACGAGTAATCGCACCACAAGCGCCACATTGTGCTACGAACAAGTAGTGTTGATTTCATGAAATTGACCAGTGAAATCGAAGACGAATATTTACGATTTTTCACACGAAGGTGTGATCACAGGCAGCCCAAGCTCTGTATTTGCACTGTGTGACTATTATTTCACAAAATTCTCAGATAAAGAAAATAAACTTACCTTAAGAGTTTGTTGTTGTCCTGTTGTTTCTCTGGGGTCTAGAAATGGCGGTTATGGGGCATTTCTCTCACTTTGGGGTTTTCTCTCTTCTCTGTCTTAAAGAAAGGAAAGGCTACTTACTATGGTTCCTTATTATCAGACGATTGTTTCAAGGTGTAACTTGTACTATTGCTAAAATCATATTATGAGCTACGGGGAGTAGAATGACTGCAGAAAAGATTTTTTTTGGCCAAAAAGTGATCATCTTGTTCATCTTATTAATTTTTTGCTCTTTAATGCCAGCAGGTATAAATGAATGTCACACATCAAAATCATCCCCTCTGACAGGATTCCTAATTTTAGTGGTCATATTTGTAATCGGGCCCTTGCATCAAAATCACGTAAATTTCACCCAGGCTGATTTTTGTTGTCAATTTCTTGAAACTGACATTTATTGTTAGGAATGAAATGTAACGCTTCTCGTCAGGAATACAATACAATCTTCGACCTGTTGTTAGGAACACCGTTGTAGGAATTATTTAACTTGAATGTCGTCCGGGCTCTTTTTGCCTGACGCGGCCCATATATAAGAAATGGAAAAATATTAGAGCCGCCTTCCACACTAAAACTTTGTTTTGCATTGGCTCTCAAGCTCCAACACGGTCATGACCGCAATAATATAAAATCCTGTGAAAGTATCGAACACTACAGTTTTAATAGATTAACGTACTTTGTATGCGATCATTTTAATAAAAAAAATAGCTTAAAATAGAGGAAAAGATAAAATAAAACTGAGAAAGGAGATTTTTTTTTTTTTTATGTTACTGGCTTGTATGTTGGATTCGAGGCGCGCGCTCTAAACCACTTTACCATAGAGCCGATTCTGTTGTAGACAAGTTTCAAAATAATGTATAAGTTCTGAGCCCGTGATCTTTGGGAACTAGCCGACGTCAAGCGTTGGCAACTTGTTTGAAATTGTAGCCACGCGATTGGCTACTCAGTACAATAGGCGGCACGTTAGACCCCGTGGGGAGAGAGTAACGTATCTGGCAATTTGTTGACTGTCCCTCTGCCGGAAAGAGGAATTTTGCCACGGTCATGACCGAATAGCAGCAAACACGTAGTTTCTGACGAAGAATGAGAGGGCTTTTTCAAAGAAATGAGTTCATTTGGAAGAGTTAGGATAATGATTTCTCAAGTCTGTAAACTTCTGGGGTAAGAAAAACTATCTACCTTTCACCTGACGGAGGAAATTACGCCTATCGGATGGGTTTTCGTGCGAAAAATCGGCCTCAAGTGCCTCGTGGTTTGAATTTGAGTGTGCAGCCTTTCCTTTCTTTTAGACAAAGAAGAGAGAAAAACCCAAAGTGAGAGAAATGCCCCATAACCGCCATTTCTAGACACCAGAGAAACAACAGGACCTCAACAAACTCTTAAGGTAAGTTTATTTTCTTTATCTGAGAATTTTGTGAAATAATAGTCACACAGTGCAAATACAGAGCTTGGGCTGCCTGTGCTCTAACCCGATGCGAGTCAAGTGGACTTTAAAAAGTCGCCTCAATGCATGGCTAGGAGGGAAAATTAGAACTAAATGTTCCCTCTTGCATGGTTCATGATGGAGATTTAGTGTCATGATTATTCTGCCTAGTACATTAATAATAATAATAATAATAATAATAATAATGTCTTTAATGAATCACCGATAAAATACATATCGTGTGTTACAGCTATAAGTAATAAAGCATAAATATACAACTCTCATAATATATATATATCAAACGTGTAAAGTATGTGGAAACAAAGACTATTAAATAGCTAAGTTATACCTAAAGATTAATCTATTTATAAAAGAGCTTTTAAAACGAACAGTATTGATCTTCGGCCACTGGGAAGACCGACATCTTATTGTTCTAGACGAGGCCTTGTCATGGGCTTTTATCGCTCGGCGGCCATGTTGAGTCCCAGGAGAATGGCCGCGTGTCTACTACCCTGGGTGCCAGAGGTTCTACTGCCCTCTCTAAGCGAGTGTGGACAACATGCGAGCCATGCGAGCGAGCCATGCGAGCCATGCAAATAAAACATGCGAGTCATGAAAAAAAAAACTCATATACAAAAAATAAATAAAATACTCACATACAATTGCTGCGAATTCCTATCAAAGCTGCATGTAGTAGTTGATGAAGATCTGGTGAATTCCCATGGACACAAATAGCGACAGGTTTGAATTAACATATTGCCGCGCCGCTTTAGTAATGGTAGATGTTTGATTTATCTCATTTTAAATGAACACTGTTAATAATAATAATAATAATAATAGATTTATATAGCGCTGTTTCTTCGAAAATCCAAAAGCGCTTTACATTCTGTAAAAACATATTAAAACTATAACCACTGATGTAGTTAACTATGATAAGATTAAAAATATATCTATATATAAAAACATACGAATAAAAATATTAAGATTAATAAACAGAAGAATAATTTAAAATTACATCATGAATAGTATGCGCGCTTAAAAAGAAATGTTTTAATGGAACTTTTAAAATCAGTCAAAGATTGAATAATCCTTATGTTTTCTGGTAGATTATTCCATAAGGACGGCGCCGTAACTGAAAAAGCTTTGCGACCATAGGACTCTAAATTGTACTTAGGAATAACTAAATAATTTTTGGTAGCAGAGCGTAGTGACCGTTTCGGAACATATGGAGTTAAAAGTTCATTAAGATAAAAAGGTGCCATATTATTTAAAGCCTTAAATGTCAGTAGTAAAATCTTAAAGTCAACCCTCTCTGCTACGGGCAACCAGTGCAATTCCTTCATAATAGGACTGATATGTTCATATTTGCGTGAGTACGTGAGAAGTCGTGCAGCTGAGTTTTGAACATACTGTAGTCTCTTCATTAAGTCCCTTGGCAAACCTGATAACAGCGAGTTACAGTAATCAAGTTTAGATGAAATAAATGCATGAATAAGGATTTCACAATGTTTAAATGATAGGAATTTCCTTATACCAGCAATGTTTCTAAGATGGAAGAATGCCGTTTTACATATTGAGTTTACTTGTTTCTGCATAGACAAGGTTAACTTTTGAAAACTCTTTTTGCTTAGGCTTTCCTCTTGTTAGATTTCATACCTAAAAACAACGATACTCTCGATCGTTTTGAAAATCCCAAGCGTAGTTTCTTGTATTCAGTAAAAGTACTAGAGAAGCCATTTGAGTGTTCCACGCACGCTGTAGCAATGCAAATTTAAAAGAAATTCCCTGCCTTTATCTTTTATTTTAGATTTCAAAATAGCCATATAATAAAACTCTTATTAACCGATATACCTTTGTTATATTTGAAAAGCTTTGTTTGAGGTAATAATTATTGTAGACTTGCTATAATTCTCAAGCAAGGCTCTCCAACCAGGCGCACCGAGATTTATGGGTCTGCGGACCCAGAAATGTTCATATAATGTACACAACAAAAATAGGTGTTGTGCCGAAAACTTTTGGGTCCGCGGACCAAATTTAGGGGTGTAGACACTCGGCCAAAATGCTTGGTACAGGCACCAATCGCATTCACACGACACGTTGTACAATGTAACCAACTGTTGCAAAAAGCTTTGCTAGCGCTATTGATATTTATACCTGTTAGCTGTTGGCTCGTCATCAGTGGCTCTAGCCTGCGTAGCAAGCGTTTCCGTAGGTTTTTTTGAAGCGTAGGAAGACTTTTTCGCTATTTGGCCGCGCACCTTCTTCTCTCCTCCCCTCCCCCCTCCTTCCATTTTTCGCGCGGCCAAATAGCGAAAAAGTCTTCCTTCGCTTCAAAAAAACCTACGGAAACGCTTGCTACGCAGGCTACAGTGGCTCGAGTTACCATGTGTTTTCAGGGCTAGGGTTTTGGGTTTTGGTTGCAAATGAATGCGAGAAGGTAAGTAATTCAGCTTCCGCCAGTGTGCTTTGCTTACCGGTTGTCGGTCAGTGTACTGGTTAATGGGAGTGATGCAAGTTGAAAAATGCGAGTTGCAAGAAAAAGTAAGAAAACTGAGATTAGAGTTCCTGCAATGGTAAATGCTTTTTGAGATGGAAAAAAAACAAATTTTCCGTATACAGGAACTCCGAGTCAGTCGACGAAACGTGGACCCCCCTTCTGGATCCCTAGAAAAATTAACCAGCGTATACCTCGCTGGACGTTTATTTTGTTCTCTTTACCCTCACAGTCCTTTCTAATTCTAATTTACAATATTTCGATTGCAATCACAATTCAGTTCAATCTATTACTTAGTTTAACTATTCCCTTTCTTCTATCTCTGATTCTTCCAGCGACGAAAGCAATGTGCATCTTGAGGAAGTCCTACCTCCCCCCTCCACATTTCTAATGGTGCCTCCCTTGGACACTGAAAACGATTTCTTTAAGGGAGTACCCCTTCCTCCATAAAGGTGGGACATACACTACGGGACATGCAAAATGTCTCCTGGTGTGTGCTCACCTTAAAGGGTGTCTGGCTGCATTAATATATATATATATAGTGGCCCGAGTGAAAGCCCAGTGGGCTTTTGTTCCAATATACATTCGATATAGCCGCTCTACGTAGCTGTATCGTAGCCGTATTTCAGTGCGTTCCCGAATCCATAGCGCTAAACCCATGAAACATCAACAGTTCTGTAACACACATGCGACTTCTAAATAAACCTGAAAACCTATAACAATCATCATTTCCGTGACAGCCGTTGTTTCCATCGATTTTCCAGCGAGAATCGAAAAAAGTCACCCTTTGTTGATGTTTCCACAAGGGTCCGGCCAATTTTATAATTAATTTCCTCTCAGGAGTTCAGTTTCGCTCGTTTTTCCTGTTCTATCATATTTTTTTTGGTTTAGTACTTTTCTTCTTTATCCTACTAGTTCGTTCATGTCATTTGCAGTTCGATAAATTGTTTTTGCAATCCGAAAAGTAGTTTATTCAGTTCTGTATATTCGATTCATATCCGTAAGCCATGTTCTGTTCGGTTTCGGTCAGTTCAATGTTCTCAATTTCTTTGTGTATGTTTCAACATCGGGTTCGGTTTCCAGTTCTATTTATTCTATTCATGCACTCAGCTCAGTTTTCTTGGTTCATATCTAATCATGTCCATGTCCACTCTAGTCCGGGTTCAGTTCAGACTCTGTTCTCCAGTTCGCTTAGTTCTAAACTTCTCGGCTCTTTAAATTTCTGTTCTATCTGGAGAATACTGATTCCAAAAGGTCGTCAAAAAATATGCTTGCTTTATATCATTAATCGGAAAGAAAGTCAAATTCTCTTGGACTTGGCTCAGCCGATCTTCGAAATTTCCACTCTGCACTGCGATATATCGTCTTTTTCCCGCCATTTTTTCCTGTAACATTTCAACTCGCAACACGCACTTTTCAACTCGCACTTTCCCTATCCCCGGTCATCTGAATAAGGATTTGTGTTTCATCATCAGTACTGGAAAGAATCGATTGAACTTTAATTTGCCTGGCTAAATTTTGTTTTTGATTAATTATATTTTTTTTGCATGGCTCGCATGGCTCGCATGGCTCGCATCGCTGGCTCGCATGCCTCGCATCCTCGCATGGCTCGCTGGCTCGCACATTGTACAGCCTTGTTACATGATCCCGGGTAGAAGGGTTACCCCTTTAGCAGGGACAACTCTACCGAGCGTTTATATGGAAAGCTAACATCGGAGACACATTTTTGATTCCAAGAATCGGATCACAGTGCGCGTGCTCTGTGTGATCGATTTGCCCCGAGTTGTCCCGGTTAGAAGAGACAAAGTGTTTATATGGCGTATTGATATCGGAAAGTTGTCCCGGGAAGAAGGGACACCCTTCTCGCCGAGACGAGATATCCCTGGGCCAGGGACAACCCTTCTACCCGGGACGAGTGTATTCACAATGTAAACAGTTGATTGTGGTTTACAGAGAAATGTATGGAAAGTTGTCCCTCCCCGGGTAACTCGGCTACCCGGGACAACTTTCTCCATGTAACAAGGCCCTTATGCGGGGCGGCACGCGGCCAATCGTCAAATCTTTGAGGCCTCAGTAATAAACTGCTTTAGAAGGCCCAAAATCGTCCCAAAACCACTCACACAACTTCATTAAGTATCAATATTTTATTATTGAAGATTTATTTCGTAGGAATCGGAAAAGAGAATTCACAAGGAGCAATTATATAAACTCTTCCGAACATACCACAGGTAACCCAACAGACTAATAAGCGGGAAATATATGTCGAGTCTGGGCTGCCTGTGGTGTGTCATGCCTCGGCCTCATGCCGTCGCATACAGTTGGCAGGTTCTTTTCATCAGGAGCTTGAAGTTTGATCAGATTTCCTTGGCCTTCTCATCCTCTACGGACTACGGTACCTGTAAATAGTCATACTGAACGTACATTCCTCAGTTAGCCAAGAGTAGTCGAAAGGGACGACGTTGGATGGACTTTTAGCGTCTGTAGCTCTTGTATGTTGATCAACTTGATGTCAGGTTTGTGCTCCACATTTTGCTGTACTTTTGATTTCCATTTCTATTTCAATCAGCTTCTATTTTGTGCATCTAGATCATGTTAGAAATATTTAAGACAGGATTTTTTTAAAGTTATGCGGCTTAAATCTACCAAACAATAGTTTTTAATTGAGCTTAGGCAGCCAAAGTAGACTTTTGGCGAAAATTACTGTTTAGTATCGCACAAATTGCGAGAAACTCAACTTTGTACACAGATATGAATGTTGTAATTCGTACTTTGAGATTGTTTTGAGTTCAAAAAAATATTGGCTTGTTTCTAATAAAACTAACAAAACATTGTCGTTTCTTATGCGGGTATCAGCGCCTCAGCGGCCATCCCGAGGGGGCGGCCCCGGGGCACCCAGGGGCATTTGTCACATCAGCCATGACAAATACATGCTAAAATCCCTCGGGTGGGGCAGAAAATTGTGACAAAAACCCCCACCCCTGGGGCAACCTGGGCAACATATAAGTATTACAAGCTAAACGTTTTAGAAGTGTCAAAAATCTTAATAGTTTTATACAAATATTATCCTTTATTTCTTTGTTCTGTCTTCCGACAGTGGATGGCCTGATTTAATCTCTTAATTTGAATGATAATGATATGACTTACCTCAAGGACAGATCGATCGAGCGAGTCCTGTGGCGAAAACCGCTGGACATTGAGACAGCAGATTACGTGCAAACCCCGTGGGTATGTCCCCGGGGTATTTTGACGAAAACGCAAAAGCGCTCTAATGCCCCGCGTGTGGGGCATATTTTTGCTACAAATCCCCTGCTAAGCCCCTGGGTTGCCCGTAGGTTGCCCGGGGGCCGCCCCCTCGGGATGGCCGCTGATACCCGCATTACAGTACTGTAGCTGGTTCTTCGTCGAATTAAATTTAGCGCTCAATATTTTTAGAAAAGTGTACTAGAAATTATTTCGCCGAGTTTCCAATTGAGTTCAATACCACGATGCTGACATAATTTGCCGTGTTTCTATAGAGTTACAGAAACACGGCTTTCAACCAATCAGAGAGCGTATTTTGTGTTGGTTATTTTATGAAGTGAAATATTTTGACAGCTCCATCACAGGATGGACAGGATACAACTTATAATATGGGATAAATATAAACATTGAGACAATCATCTATTCAGTAGTACTCGGAACCTGCAGTACAACACTGAACAGCAGCCTGTAAATTATAGACGTGTGTTACATGAATAAGTAGTGTTTACAGTAAAAGGTCAACTTCTTTAATTTACATACGAGTGATCATGATGAAAAACAAAAATATTAAATTACATACATATACTAGGGGAGCAGAGAGCGGAAAGTCACCGCGACTGATAACTCCCCTACCCCACTCCTAATAAATATAGGAGCGGAGTACCACCCCTCTCCTGTGACAACGCCCTAGACTGGAATGTAAAGAATGTAGAACAAATTGGGGGGATGAAAGACAAGGCGCGGGTGACGATTATGTGTATTTATTCAGCCTATTTATTTTTTCGTTAATTGTGAAACGGCTATAGACCCATTCGAAAAATGGCGTCCAATTTAAAAAGCTATTGTCCTGGTAACGTGAACATGAGGCTAGTCAGTCCACACAAAAGATTTTGAACGTGTAAGCGAGGCTAGTCAGTACTAAACAATAGTTAGTTAAATTGGACGCCTTTTTTCGAATGGGTCTATTTATTTGCCCGTGAATCGTGATTTCTTTAATTTCCGTGACCCGTGTATTGCCTTTTTGTGTTCGTGAAATGAGAATTGAGTAATTAATTTATCGTTATTTGTGATTTCTGGCAAATATGAGAGATTAGTGATTGCCTTTCTTCTTTGTTTTCACATAACGGCACGCTGATCCCGGAAGCGGCGTGGAAAACGTGTGAAACGTGATCAGACCCCCCCCCCCCCCCCTCCCCCCTCTTTTTACCTCGTACATGTATCTTAGTAAAAAGGCGGCCCTGACGAAGTCTGCCGAAGTCAGACGAAACGCGTAAGAGAAAAAGAGAATTAAAATAAAATAAGTTTACAAGCCAAATTACCCTATATCATTATGACGTCACGGCTTGTTTATGAGGGGGACAGAATCGACATGAACAATAGAATTTTGAACTAAATCTGCTCTGCTGAGGAAAAATTAACTTCGAATTGTCTGGTTTCCACATATCAGCTGTATCAATGTTTATCCCACAATATTTACCGTATTTGGTGGCTGTTACCGCTATTCTACGTTCTACAAAATGCATTTCATAGAGATTTCCTTTGTGTTGTTGCTGTTTTGTCCCCCTCCCACGACCGTGATCCTTAGCGTTTAAACAATAGATTGTTTTGATTTGACGTCATAATGATATCGATCGATTTCATGTGACGTCATCAAATTGCTAACTTCGAAACTATGAACTCTACCAAGTTGTGCTTTTGATACAGTTTAGAGCTTACCTAAGCGAGTCTTCACACCAAATTTCATCAGTTTCTTTCACTTTGTTCCGGAGATATCGCGTATCGATATTTTGAGGAGTCAAATTAGTGCAACTTTCAGCCAAAAACCTTCTAAATACAAACCAACATGTTAAATAAGTGAATATCTATGCAAATAGATACATTTTAGGTCAGAATTCTTGGTAATTGTGGACTTCAATGAAACTTGGTAATCTGTCCGCCATCTTGGTCTGCCATCTTGGTCTACCTCCATGGCGGCGCCATACATTTTACTGTAAACATGGCGCACATTTGATCGCTTATATTTTGGGCGGGAAATATCCTAGATTGATAAAACTTGTCAAAAATACGTAATTTTTAGTTCTCTTTCAGAAAAACGCACCTTGGTTTTATTTGAATCAGCAATAAAGATTTTTAGGATTCACGTGACCTAAGTGAAATCGATCTATAGGTCAATTATCGCAGTGCTCACTAGCCTGTAGTCACTTGTCACAAAATTATTTAATAATTGGAATTTTATTGTACGGAGAGTAGCTTTTAGTCACATGGAATCATGGGTTAATAAGCCTGGGCGCTGATGAAATCTGTTCACACAAGTGCCAGTGGCCGGGAACGATGCCCGAGTACCGACTGTGCTAAAAATCTGGTTCAGCATCTTGGAAAAACTATATATGCCCGTGCCGTGCCCGGGCACCGTGCCAGAACGCATCAAGTCTCCTACTGGGCCTGATAAGTGACTCTTCACATTCATACTAAAGTCAGAGTTTCTTTTACGTTGTTCCAAGACAGTAGTATTTGCTTTTGTACGTGCACTTAAACCAATCTACAGGGTCATTCGACAATATGAAGGTGATTTGTGCTGGATTCTCTAAAACAGGCACCAAATCAATAGCCAAGGCTTTGCGAGTTCTCGGTTACAATGTCTACGACGTGGATGAGCACTGGACATTTCATATGGATGAATGGATTCACGCAATGGAAACTGACAATGTGCCCGACTTTAAAGTAATGTACAAAGGCGTCGATGCAGTTACAGATATGCCAGCTTTGTTTTATTACGAGCAGCTGTTTAAGGCCTTTCCGGATGCCAAAGTTGTTCTCTCCACACGAGAAGAAGAGCAATGGTTGAAAAGTTACATGAAAACTATAAGAATTTTCAGATCTGAAGCCACGGCTTTGTGGGCTATCTGTGCCTTTCTCTTCACGCCAACTGGTCGTAAATGGGCAAGACTTAATAAGAATATTGGAAAGAAACACCTGAGTGAAACCGATCACAAAAAGACATATCTGGAGCACAACGCGCGAGTCAAAGCTGTCATTCCATCCGAAAAGCTGCTTGTCTATAAAGTCACGCAAGGTTGGGAGCCTTTGTGCAAGTTCCTGGGCAATGACGTTCCTCGAATGAGTTTTCCTCAAGAAAATGTCAACAGCAAGTCTATTCCAGGCTTTGTCAGAGAATCTACCGTAGGAAAGAAGATGTTTAGAGAGCTTATGTTTATTCTTTCGGTTACAGTTTTGGTACTGCTATGGATGTGCCAATATCTAATGCCGAATTAAGAAAAGCTATTAAAAAACTAAAGAATAGAGAGCCGGAGTTTATCCTGACATATGGACAAAAGGTATAATCAGTGCAATTTATAAATCAGGTGATAAATCAGATCCTTCAAACTACAGAGGAATTTGTGTGACAAGCTGTTTAGGCAAATTATTTTGCTTCGTTCTTAATGGCAGACTACACACACTTCTTAAAACAAAAACCACCGCATTACATCTCTCTCAAATTGTTTTTTTTACCGGGTAATAGAACTGCTGATCACATTTTCTCTTTACGGATATGTTATCAACACGACGAAAGGGAAATTATTCTGTTGTTTTGTAGACTTTCGAAAGGCGTTTGATTCAGATTACTAATGAAACTACTTAAATATGAACAAGAGCCCATCTGGGCTTTCACTCGGGCCGATGAAATACACTTTCATTTGAAATCCTCTTAGTAATAACCAAAGGGAAGAATTATTAGCTGAATTTAGCAGTCTTTAGGAGTGGCCGGTAGCGCGGTGACTTTCATTCTCTGCTCCCCTAGTATATATGTAATTTAATAGTTTTGTTTTTCTCGTATGTTGACCTTTTAATTTAAACACTACTTATTCGTTTAACACACTGCATTTGAGCAGGCATATATTCATTGTTTTGAACCCGAGAATTAACCGTACTACCGTACTTCATGGCCCCTTTCTTTAGTAGTGGGTTGTCGGTCAGGTGATTGTAAACTCTCGTCATTTAGCACAGAAAATGTATTCTGATGAATAGGGATCGGGTTGTCATGTAAGAAAGATGGCTCTTGAACAAACTGATAAGCTTCAGTAGGTTGGGTAGTCTCGGAACACTGGAGACCTTGGTCTTTCATTGTCTTCTTTTTTGTATTCTTGATATTTTTTTTTAAGTTTGAAAGTCGGATCTCAGCTTTATTATACCGCTTTCAACTCGCCATTTTCAACTTCTAGGTCAATAATATATTCGTGATGACAGCATCTTGATTTCGGTCTTGTATATATTATCTTGCTGCACTAATTTGTCTTCCAAATGACTGAGATTGGTTTCTTGATTCGTGTTTTGATGTGACGAGAGTAAGAATTCATTACGCATATCAGTTAGGTCAGCCTCCATGTTACAAATCAAGGTCGTTAAAGCAGCGAGAGAGTTCTTATTGCGGGCTAACAATCCTCGTGAAGAATCTAAAGAATTGCGTCTCTTCCGGTTTGAATTTGACTCATGTGTATGTTGCTTTTGGAGTTTCAAGGATATGTTGATCCAAAACTACAGGCTCTTGGGGTTTTTCATTGACTTGTGAACTTGCAGGCTCTGTAATTTGTTTTGTTTTCTTAGTATAACATAAAGTGTTGAACATGTTCATGTTCTCAAGCATGTTGCGCGTGACCTCTGTTTCTTCATTCATTAAGTTCTCTACTTTCATCTGTAATCTGGGAAACTCAATCTTTGCCCATGCCTTGGCACATAACTATTCCTGTTGTTAAGTAGACGTGGATGATTATAAGTAAAATCCTTCGACAGCTTGTACCGTTTCCGCTAGGTCAATATCCTCACTGGAACGAAATAACTTGATCTCAATACTCTCTGATCCAACTTACGGTAAATTTAAATCTCTGACAGTTTTTAAGAGACTCATAATATTGGTCTTGAAGTGCCTTCAAATGCAGTACAGCGAGCCGATGGCTTATAGATTCCAATATCTATTTCTTCGAATTTTAGCTTTCCGGATCGTGGCCCCTTCACTGGCTTCAGGTCGTCGTACGTGTCCTTCGGTCCTTCGGCTCCGACAATAGCGCCAGTTGAAATATCCTGAGCCTGTTGGAAGGCTTTCGCACGAGTGAAGTTAAATAAAACATTAAACTGGCTTACATTTGAGAGAAAGTTCCTCGCGGGTCCTCCGCCATCTTGCTTTACTGTATTAAATTATGTAAATAAATTAACCTGGCGATTGTTGCGTGACCAGCACAGTGCAATCTGATTGGTGTGAATTTGACCTTTAACGCATGCGCAGAAATCTTGCTACACGGAATAAAAATAAATAAATAACGACTTGCATTTTAAGACTCGGTGCTGCCACAGGCAGCCCGAGTAAATAGGAGGACAATTCTATCGCCTAATTTCTGCCATGTATTTTAAAACTGAATGCTGCATCAAGTCAGAACACATGAGAACTAATTTTTTTAAATATAATAGAGGAGTTCGCCAAGGATGTATACTATCTCCACTGCTATTTAACTTATAATTAAATGATTTACCGTTCATTTTACAAAATACAAGTGGTCATGATCCGATCATCTTACCTAATGGTTCCTCGCTATCCAGTTTATTTCATGCAGATGATCTGGTCCTCATCTCCACTATTGCCACAGGTCTTCAAAAGAGCATCAATACTTTACAGCAGTACTGTAAGGACTGGATGATGTCAGTCAATGATAAGAAAACTAAAGTTGTCATTTTTCAAAAACAAAGTCGCAAGTCTACTCTTGAGAAGCATGCTTTCTTCTTGAACAATTCACGAATTACTAATGTTCCTGAGTACACATACCTGGGATCCACGATTTCGAGTAATGGTAGTTTTACAAAGTCAAAATTAACTTCCACCGAGAAAACAAGACGTTCTATTTTCAGTGCAGCAAAACGATATCTTAACTTTTCTAATATGCCTATAAATATGTGCAATAAGCTATTTGATACCCTATTTTCATCAATTCTATTATACAATTCAGAAGTATGGGGTGCTTACGATAAACTTAATTTTCAAAAGTGGGAAACAGATTCAATAGAAATACTTCATTCGCAATTCTTCAAGTATTATCTTGGGCTTAACAAAAGAGCCCCTAATGTAGCTGCTCGTAATGAAGTTGTAAGAATTTCTTTAAAGTCTTTGATATATCGCAACATGTTACATTTTTGGATACACCTTCAGAATATACCTGAAAATAGTATCGCCAAACAATGTTTTCTTATTTCAAACGATCTAGCATCGTCCAATAAAACGAGCTTCATAAACTCAATTAATAAACTTTTAGAGCTTTTCGAAACACCAAAACAAGAAAGCTCTTACTCTCCTAATGATAGGTTTGACTGATCCAATTAAAAAGTTTTTATCTCATATTGAAATGAATATTATAAAAGAATAAAAGATACATCAAATGAAACTCATTCGATTGAACGAGAAGCTCGTCTTTTATTCTACATTTAAACATGATACCAATAGTTCCGATTACCTTGACATGATTAAGAATATGAAGCACAGACAAATGGTAGCGAAATTACGATCAGGAAATCATAATTTGAATATAGAAGTTGGTAGACATGCTCATCCTAAATTACCAAGAGAACTAAGAATGTGTCACCATTGTTCGTCATCAGATGTTGAGGATGAAACTCATTTCATGTTCAACTGTGCTTCATATGCTGACATCAGGAAGGTACTAATTGATGAGATCAGTACAGATTATCACAATTTTCTACAGTTAGATCTAGAAGCATTTGATCGGAAAAACCGATCGCTTACACGTACCGCAGAGATTTAAAATCGTTCGTTTAGTGACAGTTCATTTACTTGTAAAGCAATACCATTTATGTATATGGAAATGCTCATAAAGTTGTATTGTATCGGTATTGGCTGCAATTGGCTACTTGTTTATGAATTAGTGGAAGTGGATTATAAAAGTAAACGTTTCAATAATCATGTTATTTTGTCTGCCGTGAATGCGTGAAGTCTGTTAGGAATAGGTGAATACATGTAGTTTATGGAGTTCTGGCATATTGTTGTGTCATACATGGTTTGTGTTAGGGAAGCCGGATAATAGACCTAGTCAGCTTGCCTGTTTGTTGCCCTATTTAAAGACCCAGGACGGACCATTACGCTTTGCGCGCCTCTGTTTTTGTTTTGATTTTCATGAAACCGAGGCTTCTATTGTTTCCGCCTCGCGCACGATTCCCTCGGCTTGCCGATCGATCGAATGCGAAGTACAAAATCGTCATTCTACTCACCTTCGTCATTTGTTGTCCCATTTCAGACCACCAGACGTTTCTCTTGAGTAATGTTTTTTGTTTTTCTGTATCCCAAGGGGAAATGTACATGTACCAGTTTCTATAATTGGAAAACTGTGGAGAGCAACCACGTGATCCGGCTTAAAGACCCAGGACGGACCATTACGCTTTGCGCGCTTAGACGCTGGCCGCCATCTTTTGTCAGAGTCAATAAATGCACTCTTTTCGATCGCTCTGTGCAATCCACTTCCATCGGCCGTTTTTCCAATCTGACTTTCAGTATATTTATTTTCACATGTTGCCAAATTGTAAGGCATCATTTCTGTGGCATTTTAAAGAGATTTAGGTTGTAACACAGGCAGCCCAAGCTCTGTATTTGCACTGTGTGACTATTATTTCACAAAATTCTCAGATAAAGAAAATAAACTTACCTTAAGAGTTTGTTGTTGTCCTGTTGTTTCTCTGGGGTTTAGAAATGGCGGTTATGGGGCATTTCTCTCACTTTGGGTTTTTCTCTCTTCTTTGTCTAAAAGAAAGGAAAGGCTGCAAAACACGGAAATGTTCGTTATCAATCGAGTGTTGATAGAAGATTAACAACATAGTTAGAGTGCTTACGGTTCCATTGTTGCAGGCGAAGTAAACATCTGTGAGCATCAGGCCGGAGAAATGAAAGTTTAATTTACTCTTTCTCTTGATTCGGTCATTGGACATCGTCGGTGTTACCCTGGGCCGAGTTGTTCGAAGCAAGGTTAACGCTAGGTTAGCGCTAAATCTGTAATTGTAATCTGTAAAGTTTAACCTCGGGTTAGCGATTTAACACTGGGTTAGCGCTTAACCTTGCTTCGAACAACCGGGCCCTGGGTTCCAGAGGTTAAATGTTTTGCCTTTTGTTGGTAAATAGCGTTGGCGAGCGCAAAGGGCGCGAGGATCGTCGAGTGCGCGGACGGCAAAATTTAACCTCTGGGCCAGGTCTGTTTGAACTTAATTTATTCATCCAAAATATGGAGACCGATAGCCATTGGCTAACACTCACAACAACCTGTAATTGGATAATACCCATCACGTGTCCAAAACCGCCCACGTTGAGCGCGCGCTCGATGTTCGAAACGGGCGTGCTGTGATGATTGCGTCAGCAGCGCGCGCGAACTAAAATTGAAAACTTTTCACCCGAAACTTCCCCTTTCTCTGCAGTTTTCTTTATCAACTACGTGCAAGAAATACGTGTGTACAAAGCTAGGTTACATTTAACGTCAGAACCTTTGGTTTCGAGACTTTGTGAAAAGGTAGTGTAATTTGAATTGGTGTTTCAACTTTTTTCACTGGTCTTTCAATTTTCAAATATAATTTGCGCTGCTCTTAGCCAATCAAACCCTAGACCTTTTTTGCTGACGCATTATTCTACATGAAAACGAGATTCAAACAGACCTGGCCCGGAAACCGGTCCATATCAAACAATTTATTGAGAAAAGTGTCGTTCCTGAGAGCTCCCTGTGATATTCCATATATGGTCAATATATTCCATATTTGGAAAGCAAGACGGATCGTCGAATACTAGAACACGTCCAGGAAGTGTAGCGAGCCGGTAGAAGACAGGCGGATACAACGTAGGCTACAGGAAGTGCTATTAAAAAAAATCGATAGCGAAATTTGAAAAGGATGAGCGTATGCCTCACTAGCATCTATTCAGGCCCAAATATTACTCTGAACGACAACAATTGTTTGATATGGTTTCGCCCGAGAGTCGATTCGCCCGGAGTCAGTTCGCCCGAGGTCGAAGTCGATTCGCCCGAATCCAGTAGAACTGACTCCGGGCGAATCGAATTTGCCAATGCAAAACAAAGTTTTAGTGTGGAAGGCGGCTCTAATAGCTTAAAATAGAGGACAAAAGATTAAATAAAACTGAGAAAGGAGAAAAATAATAAAAACAATTATTACGGGCTGGTGTGGGAATCGAACTCCGAATCGTTGGATTCGAAGCGCGCGCTCTACACCACTTTACCATAGAGCCGATTCACTTGTCGAGCAGTTTCAGACTAAGGTATATATGCAGAGTATATATGCATAAGTTCTGAGCCCGTGAACTTTGAGAACTAGCCGTCGCCAAGCGTTGTCAACTTGTTTGAAATTGTAGCCACGCGATTGGCTACTCAGTACAATAGGCGGCACGTTAGACCCCGTGCATGCAGATCTAGATAGATGACTTTATTTCACATTTAGAACGACACACTAACTATTCACAAGGGATATATATAGCTATTAGCTGAAGGAAAAGTTACATGTACATGTACGCTACAAATTATAGTCAATAGCACCTGTAGTTACAAATAATATTATCAGTCCATTAATTGATTTGTAAAGATGTCGATAAGTATGGGTTGGTAAACCCTGCTAAAAAGAATTGTTTTCTAAAATACAAAAAAAAACCATCTCATTTAATATTGTAATATTTTTTAGCAAGTTAAGTGCGGAGACTGTTATATGTGAAGTTGATTTATTATAATTACTGGGAGCAGTTGTAATAGGCCTTTTGCAGGAAACAGTCATGTGCTGGTATATAAACGTTAATTGTATACAAATGAATTGAGCTTGTGATCTCCATGGGAAAGACGTTGCCATGGATGCTGGATGGTAACCTATCTTTAAAAACCCTGTTTTAGAAAGATCGACAATCGATCGATTGCGGTGGAAATTTGACAACAGATTTGACAACAGTGTACCAGTGCCTTTGAATATAGCAATGTTTCTCAGAGGTCAAATTTCAGGTAAAAACTGTTTTCCTTATTTCAGCACAGCCGAGTATGGTAAGTATGCCAAGTTTCTCACGATAATAGATATCGCCATTCTTGACTACCATAATGGTTTTTATATAGTAAAACGTGTCACGTGGTCGGTCACGTGACTGAGAACACGAAATCAGTAAATCAAAAACGCGGCTCCGAGTTTAAAACAGCTAGGATGATGAGTGGATATGTTAGGTTAAGGTTGAAGCCTTTTACCTAAATCAGCTTAGAAAAGATGACTACAATGTTTCGTTAACGAGTAATTAAGGCGAACATATGCAAAATAGGTCACGTGACTTTTTGTACCCTTAATATCTCCTTATCTTTACATGATAGTCATGTTTTCTAAGCGTGGTCTGAAACATGCACTGCGGGAGGAGTAATGTTTTAGCAGGATTACGTTATATTCATACGTTATCGTCGCAGCCGCATTTCACTTCAAACGATTTTAAATAATTATGACGTCATCGATCACGTGGTACGACAACCATCCACTTAACAAATTTAAGGAAGTTGATATTAGTATAATGGTGTAATTACATTTTGTTTAAACTGTCAGAAAACATTTTTTAACGTAGATCTATTTTCCGTTAAATGAACCAAACCTTAACATGCTTGAGTTGTTATGCTAATGTACCAGGAACCAATGGATCTCTGGTTGGCACATTAATAACAATAGATGACGATACACAAAACATTGCTATATGAATTAAGATTTGTTTGCTATCTAGTACAACCATGTGATTGCATTCCTGCAAAAGGTCCATTCCATTATATATAAATGATCACGAGCATGAGTAGTGAATCAATAGACCTAGTCAGCTCGCCTGTTTGTTGTCCCATTTCAGACCACCAGACGTTTCTCTTGAGTAATAATGTTTTTTGTTTTTCTGTATCCCAAGGGGAAATGTACATGTACCAGTTTCTATAATTGGAAAACTGTGGAGAGCAACCACGTGATCTTAAAGACCCAGGACGGACCATTACGCTTTGCGCGCTTAGACGCTGGCCGCCATCTTTTGTCAGAGTCGAAAAATGCACTCTTTTCGATCGCTCTGTGCAATCCACTTCCATCGGCCGTTTTTCCAATCTGATTTTCAGTATATTTATTTTCACATGTTGCCAAATTGTAAGGCATCATTTCTGTGGCATTTTAAAGAGATTTAGGTTGTAACACAGGCAGCCCAAGCTCTGTATTTGCACTGTGTGACTATTATTTCACAAAATTCTCAGATAAAGAAAATAAACTTACCTTAAGAGTTTGTTGTTGTCCTGTTGTTTCTCTGGGGTTTAGAAATGGCGGTTATGGGGTATTTCTCTCACTTTGGGTTTTTCTCTCTTCTTTGTCTAAAAGAAAGGAAAGGCTGCACACTCAAATTCAAACCACGGACAGTAAAGCAAAGGCTAATGCTCTAAATAGGTACTTCCAGTCAATTTTTGTCATTGACAACAATACTAGCTGCTTGCCTTCCCTGGGCCCAAGTAGCATGCCTTCTCTTGGCAAGATCACAGTCACTGCAGCAGGTATTGCAAAGCCGCTTATTGATAAACAGAATCCAAATAAAGCCTCTGGACCAGACAAAATCCCTATCCGTTGACTTAAACTTGCCTCCCATCAATCTGCTCTCATTCTGCAAGTCATCTTTCGACAGTCATTGGACTATGGCACTCTCCCCGCCGACTGGAAGCATGCATTTGTAACACCAATCCATAAGAAAGCCTCTAGGTCTGACCCTGCAAATTATAGGCCTATCTCTCTTACATGCATCTCATGTAAATTACTCGAACATATCCTAACAAGCCAGATTATGAAGCACCTTGATGAACACAACTTGTTATCTCCCTTCCAACATGGTTTCAGACAGCGCCACTCCTGTGAATCACAACTAATTATTACTACATATGACTCAGCATATGCTCTGGACAAGCGTCAACAGACTGATCTAATCTTTCTCGACTTTTCAAAAGCCTTTGACTCAGTGTCCCACCAGCGTTTATTTCTTAAACTGGATCATTACGGCGTAAGGGGCCAAACTCTGTCATGGTTAAAGGACTTCCTAACAGGAAGAACTCGATCGACTGTAGTGGACGGTGAATTCTCAATTCCTTGTAATGTTACATCTGGTGTTCCTTAAAGGTCAGTATTAGGACCACTCCTATTCCTGCTCTTCATCAACGACCTGCCAAACGGCATAACAACAAAGACTCGGCTATTCGCTGATGACTGTGCACTCTATCTGCAATTAGTGTCTCCAGACTCCTGCTCCCAACTGCAAGCTGACCTTGACAAACTGGATTCTTGGTCTTCAACTTGGTCTCTCAATCTACGTGTCTAACAAGAAACGCCCATCCAAATTTATTTACCATCTGTACGGACACCCCCTTGAAGAAACATCGGTGCATCCTTATCTAGGCGTCCAAATTTCTACTGATTTATGCTGGAACTCACACATTGACTTTATATCAAAGAAGGGCTCACGTACTTTAAATCTTCTCAGGCGCAATTTATATAATTGCTCACCTGAGGTCATAGCTATATCCCTTGTGAATAGTTAGTGTGTCGTTCTAAATGCGAAATAAAGTCATCTATCTAGATCTGCATGCAGTTTTATTTTCGAGTAGAGTGGAGACTTTTCAAATGTTAGTGCTATAGCTAGTGACGGAAGGGACTGGAAATTCCAGACGGGTGGGGGGTCAATCTGCCCAATCTTCCAGTGGGGAGGGGGGTTACACCAAGGCTTATATTTTCCAGAGGGTAACGCATGTAATCGTAACCGCGTGACTGACGTCTTTCGATGATCATTACGTTTTTTCTGTAGAATTCAAATAAGTTGTCTCAAAATATTTTATCTGTTTGAGAGTACTTTCAAGAAAAAAAACATTTTAAGTGCCTTTCCTTAAAGCCAAAGCGATTCCTGAGGAGCTCTTGCTCGACGACGACAAAACAAGAAAGCAGCCATTTTGTTTTTCTCTCTCACTCAATCTGACGAGCATTCTGCACGCAAAAACTCATGCATTTCTGCACCGAATTAAGTGGAATAAAAGCTATTGGCAGTCTCTTGGGTAATTATTATCCAAGTGTAATACAATATTTGGCCATACAAGTTGGTCTTTCCACATCAAATATTTGAAAATATAATTCATCGCGATCGATTTCGCGATCGTTTTTGCCTAGTAACTCTAGGCTTCATGCGCTAAGAACAGGTATTCCGCGATTAAAACTGCTTTATATACTAGTAATTATTTGTATCTCGTGCATGAGTATTTTATCATAATCATGTTTGTTTTATTTATATACAATCATAGCTGGAATTTCCAAAGGGGTGGGGGTCCATGTGGCAAAAGTCTGGAAATTCCGGAAGAGGGGGGGGGGGGGTACAATTTGGGCGCCCATTTCGAAAGATCCCGAGGGAAGGGGGGCAAAGACCAAATCCCTTCCGTGCGTTTAGGAGCGCCACCTATAATCCCTAAGCCTTTCGTAAAATGTGAGAAATTTCCATCCAAAGTCCTAGAAAAACTCAACATCTTTCCATTTCCATCGAAGAAACACTCGTGTAGCGTGTGTGTCGTCGTGTCGGATATCTCTGGACAAGGGCACCAGTTGAAATATCTTGAGCCTGTTGGAAGTCTTTCCCACGAATGAAGTTAAATATTTCCCACGATTGAAGTTAAATAAAACATTAAGCTGTTTACATTTGAGAGATGAGACTCCAAATTTGAGAGAAATTTCCTCCACGACATACTTTACCTGTCTCGGGTCTTCGCCATCTTGAGTTATAAAGTGTCCCGCGGTGTCCCGAGCGGTGTCGAATCTGATTGGTTGACGCTGTCATGTGTTGAGCCAACTCGCGACGACAAAAAAATAATAATAACAAGAAGCTGTACCAGCCTTTACTCGGGCCACATGGAATCCAACAAGGAATAGTTGGTACAACTTGGCAGGTTCGATTAAAAAAATGCCCAATCAAACTTATCGTATCAAATCCCCTGGTATGGGGCACAGCAATTAGTAAAATTTCATACAAAGTCGGTCCCCTGGGTTCCTGATCAACGAACCAAAGTGAGCTCCCCCCCCTCACCGACGGGCAACAAACAATTAATTCTGACAAGGTTGCCATGGATCCACCCCTGATGGAAACTGCTGATACATGCATTAGTTACCCATCCATTTACAACAACAACGAAAAAGTTTTTTTTTAAGGCAGCAGTCTTGATTATGTTTTATGTAGTATGTAATCTCACTAGATATAGCCTGTATATTGATATATTAATATAACTACTAACAGAGGAGAGTGTCGATGTATTTAGCATGGTATTGCTATAATTATACGACTATATCCACTACACTTACATACATACATACATACATATTTTATTGCCACTCCCCTCGGGGCTTTTCAATAACAATTTACAACGTACTAAGCATTATAAGTGGTGGGAAGCTATATATACATTCTGTATATACATTCTGTATATCTTGCTTAATATTAAAATCACGAATGTTAAAAATAAATATGGGTACTAAGTAATATAAAAATGGACCAGCATAGAACTCTTTAACTTATTCTTAAAACTAGTCAGAGACAGCCCGTGCTTTTGTTCATAGTCCAGATCGTTCCATAATTTAACACCTCTGTTATGAAAAGTCCTTTGGTCCACGTAAGATTCCAGCCGACAGAACAATGGTAAGTCGTTCATATAAATACAAAAGAGTAATGGCGATACTATTGCGCCTTGTGGAACTCCATAGGAGATGCCGGAAAGTTGAGAAGACAGTGCAGAGCCCAAACAGACGCGCTGCGACCCTCCCGTCAAGTAACTCTCAAACCATGTTAATGCGGTAGGGGAGGTACCAACATGCTTTAATTTGTCGAGCAGGATCCGGTGGCTGATGCTGTGGAAAGCTTTTGACAAATCCAACAGGATGAGCGCTGTAAGGCGTTTACTGTTCATGGCTTCTAATATTGTGTCGCTCACTAGAATATTTAGTGTTTCAGAAGAATCATGCTTCCGGTTTCCGCTTTGGTGAGAAGTCAAACGGTTGTTGCTGGATAAATATGTACTGAAACTGTTCGAGTGCCATCTTCTCACAAATCTTCGAAATCACTACAAGGAGCGACAGAGGGCGGTTATTGGAGGCAACTTCGTGGTCCCCCTCTTTTAGGAGGGGGATAACTTCCGCTTCTTTCCATGCTTGAGGGAAAGTGGCTGTTATTAATGAACAGTTAATGACATCTGTGAGAGGACCGAGACTGGAAGGCAGTCCTTTATGATGCGCATATTAACTTTGTCTAGCCCAGGTGCCTTATTTGAGGGCATAGATTCCACGATCGTACAGGTAACAGGGCGGAATTTAAACATGTTAGTCTCATCAAGAATACAGGCAGTAGGTGTAGAACAGGCAAGGGTTGCAAAGGCAATGCTTTTATCCAGCACTAGCTTCGATGCGGCCTCTGCTGTATTTTTGCCAACAGTTGAGAAGTATTGATTGAACTCATCAGTCGGCCATCAAGCATGGATCTTTATAGTAAACTTGTGTTTCTCTTTGTCTAAGTGGAACATTATATAGCGTTGATTATCTTCCATAAGGAAACAGAGTTGTCCTTATGTTTTTGAACTTCACTGAGAACATGCTCTCTCTGGGCATACAGAAGAGTAGTTTTAACAGAATTGCGAGCGTTCTTGTAATTAATCCAATCAACATTGTTACGAGTTTCCAAAAAGCAGCGATGATTTAGTTGATCCCTATCCTTCATCTGCTCTCTTATCTGGGGTGTCACGAAAGGACATGGCTTGCTACGAACCTTAACAGTCTCAACTGGGGTGTGGAAATCGAGAGTAGATTGTAGAACATCATTAAGGATGTTCAACTTAGTATCCACATCCTCGGTTGAAAACACAGAAAGTAATCGTTCTGAGTGCGAAGCGAGGTCGGCGGCAAAGCGTTCAGAATCATAATTCTTGTAACTTCGCACAGAGATATCAATAGGTGGAAGCTTGTGAGACTTCAGCTTGAGCACGATATATACCGGGAGGTGATCACTAATTGGCTAATTGGTGACCCCAAAATTCCGCTTTCACGTGTGAGAGTTGGCGTAGAGACGAGGATTACATCAATCAAGGATTCACTAGTGTCAGTAACTCTAGTAGGGGAGTCTATAACCTGGGTAAGATTTAATTCTGAAGAGAACTCCGTGAGATATTTGGAGTCTGGACCAACATTCAGCATATTAAAATTGAGGTCGCCAAGGATGACGATTGGTTTCCCCATGATAAGGGCATCTATATAATTGCTAGTGAATTGTACTCGTAATTCTTATCCTAGCGTAAAACCTCTAGCTACCGATTACTACTACTGACTACAAACATACGCGAGGCGGTAACACTCCTTTCCGAATTTGAATTATTATACTGCTAGAAAATTGCAAAACTTACCGGCGTTTTATCTTCTTATTAGTTAATAAGCTGTTTATCCAGCCGGAAAGGTTTTCCTAGTTAGAACTGATCTAATTACCGAATTAACAAGCGCCATTAGCTCAATTGATATAGAACAAAGCATGCGAGTCGGCAACACTCCTTTATTCGGCAAAGTTATTTCAAAATAGATAGAAGGATCGACGCGAGCATTGCGGGTTATAAAAATCTTACATACCACGATAATTACGACAACTTCATTTTGGTTTTCATGCATGTAAAAATCATCTATTTGGCAGTTGTTTCCAAATATGAGTTCCACTCGCTACAAGCTAAGGTAAGTTTTAAAACTTCCCGCCATTTTAGATCTTAATTAGTTCATTAGCTTGTTTATTCAGGAAGTTTTCACGCGAGTCGGTAACATTTCCTTTATTCGGCAAAGTCTTTTCAAAGTAGGCGGATAAACGGTTTATCAAAACCTTAAGTGTCCACAATAATTACATCATCTTGGCTTCAGGCAAGAAATACTAACAACTAATCATTCGAAGATTGACGAAGATTGTAGGTGGATTGCAGAATCCCTTGTCGAGTTTCTTGTTGCACTGCTCGCGCGAATGAAAATTGCAGCGTTTACCGTAGCGTTACGTTTACCGTAACGAATTGTGTCGAAGAAAAGTGAAGCGTGAATTTTAAAATAGAATTGAATTACATGCCTTTATACACATTACTGATAGTTTTTTGCCGTACTATTCTCCACGTCCAATACATTACAGTAATAATAATAATAAGGAAAACATGTATTCATAACCTTTTAAAAGGTTGGAGGAGAGGGGGGGGGGGGGGGGGGGGGGGAATTCACTAGCGATTTTGCCCCCCGGGGAGCGAATTCACGGAGGGGCGAAATCGCTGGTACACCGGTATAATCGTCAGCGATCGTCAGCGATCATATGAGAACCAGCCTTTAAGGCCGAGGCCTCAACTGTGTCGGAAAATTCAGTCTTTTTGTCGCCACTTCCGATGGCTTTTCTGTGGAGTGATGAGTTAAAGACTGCGCTCCGTGACAGTCTTGATTCTGACGAGGTTTCTCAAGAGTTGAGTGGTTTGTTAGATTCATCGGCAGATGAAGGAGATTTAGATGTAGATTCCTTGGTTAATAAATTTACAAGTGTTATAGTTAAGTTTTCTAAAAAAGTAGTGCCTGTCAGGAGTGGTAAAGTTCCAAAGAAAAGAACACGGAATACAGTTCAAAAACAGAAGTGGTTTGACAAAGATTGAGACATAATTTTTTTCCACGAAAAAAGACTATAAGCGGCTTATTAAACGACTGAAAAGAAATTTCCGAACTGATTTGTTAAACAGAATTCAGGCATTGGAGGAAAGGAGTCCGAAAGGAGTTTTGGAAACTGGTTAACTCTATTAAGTCGCGTCAGTCTGAAGGGGCCTCTAACGATGTGTCGCCGTGGCATAGTTATTTCAAAGATCTAAATAAAGTCAACTTTTCAACTGAAAGTACTAGCAATGAAGCTCAGATTGTAAAAGATTATCAATGCTGGCTATTAATGAGAATGAGATTCTTGATGCACCTGTTTCACTTAAGGAAGTGCGCGACTCAGCGAAAAACTCAAGAATAAAAAGGCCAGTGCGTGTAATTTGATAAATAATGAAATAATTAAAACCTCTGTGGATGTTTCAGCGCCATATTTTGTTAAACTTTTTAATATAAGGTTATATCGTGCGGTGCTTTCCCGCATGTATGGTCGGAAGGTTTTATAGTGCCTCTTCATAAATCGGGAAGTCGATTGGACCCTGGTAATTATAGAGGTTTATATTACTTCAAAATATGATTCTTTTCGAACGAACGCACTTCCTAACTGACAGTTACTCTAGTTATAGAGGTATTTGTATCAGTAGCTATTTTTGAGTGAGAATGAATTTTTAAATAAATGTCAGATCGGTTTCCGACATGGGTTAAGGACGTCTGATTATGTGCTGGTGTTGAAAACATTGATTGACTTTTATAAGACTCGGCACAAGCCGTTATTTGCGTGTTTTGTTGATTTTAGGAAGGCTTACGATAGTGTTTGGAGAGAGTGTTTGTTTTTCAAGCTGATTCAGTATGGCTGCAGTAGAAAGTTTGTACGCCGGCATTCTGCTCAGTATGTATTCATCTGTCAAGGCGGCGGTTAAATTGAGTCAAGGAGCCACTCCTTTTTTTCAGTCGGACATAGGAGTTAAACAAGGATGCAATCTTAGTCCTACGTTGTTTAATCTTTTTATAAATGATATTCCTGATTTGTTTAACATATACCATCCTGTGATACTGGGCGATTCGAAGTTGAGTTGTCTACTGTATGCTGATGACTTGGTGCTGTTATCTGAGTCCGAGAGTGGATTGCAAGGTTGCATTTGTAGGCTTATTAGCGTTATACTAAGAAATGGAAGTTAATGGTCAACTTGAAAAAGTCCAAGATTTTAGTATTTGGCACGAGAGCTCAGCGACGCTCGTTTATAACTTCTAAATGGTATTTTGGCAAGGATTTGTTGCATTGTGTCGATGAGTACACATATTTGGGCATAACTTTACATTTTGGTGGTGGTTTTAAAATTGCCTAAAAGGCTTTGTACAATTAATAAGGCTTTACGCACGTATCACGATCTGTTTAAAAGTTTTTCAAACGTGGAGAATGTTCCAGTGATAGTGCTGTTGAAACTGTTTTCAACTGTTGTAGTTCCGGTGCTGCTGTATGGTTGTGAGATTTGGGGAGTTTATGTTTTGGGAAAGATATCTAGTTTTGACATGTTCAAGACAAAGTTTTTTAGTATGGAAAAACTGCATTTGAAGTTTTGGGAATTTGTGCGCAGAATCCTAAATCTGATGTGCAATGTTAAATCTCTAAAGGATCTTGTTATATCCACTAAGAATATTAGAGTTCTGGCTAAATATCTGAAATCTGAATTATATAATTCCTTTAATAAGCGGTGGAAGGACCAGGTTCAAGAGTGCAGTAAGTTGCGTACGTTTAATCTAGTGAAGCCGAGTACAGGTTTTGAAAACTACCTGTCGTATGTCTCGAGCGTTAAACATCGTCAGGCGGATTTCTGCGCACAAATTCCCTGTTGAAATGGTCGCTACGCAAACATTACTTATGATGCACGCGTTTGCCCTCTTTGTAACCTTAATGAGTTAGGTGATGAATTGTATTACTTCACCAGTTGTAATAATATAAAATTTGTAAATCTTAGAGAAAGTTTTTTGGGCAATTTGTTAGCTGTCGATGAGTCATTCAGTTGTTTTAGTCGGCGAGAATTATTTTTATACTGCTTGTCAACGAAGGTGAGTCTGTAATGAGGTGTACAGCAAAATATTGCCACGACATTATGACTATGTTTAATGATTGTACCTGTAATAATTAGTAGATCTAGCTACTTGTGTACTTCCAGTACTTCATATATATCTTTGATGGTATTTTTGGAATAAAGTATTATTAATATATTTACAGACAGGATTAGCAAAATAGTTTTTGAAGAAAAACTAATCGAGGGCTTCTCCTGTACGGTAATTTTACATGTTTTTCGGACGGCACTAGCATAACAATATGAAAATAAAGCCGACAAAAGCATATACAAACAAACAAACAAACAAACAAACGAAGAGACGGAGCAAGACCGGAAGACAGAGAATACAAGCAAAACGAAAAAAAAAAACGCGTCAGATATATTATATACGATAATAGGCCTTTTGCATCAATTGATCACGTGACGATTTTCCCATAGCAATACTTGTGTGGAGGGCAAGCCATTCTAACATTCCTTGACAACAGAGAGAGCGTGAGAGACACCAGCGTGAAACCTCAATACTAGAAGTTCTGCCGGTTCCTTTGTTATTCGTTTTCAGCCCAAATTTATCAGAACTCTGATTTAGCTATAAATCTTAAAGTTCAGTGTTAGAGGATTTTAAGGGCCGTAAGACGATCAGAAATAGCTTTCTGAAGCCAAAACCGAACCGGACTCTGCGAGTTACTCGCAACATGGTGGCGGCCTCAACATACAACAGCCGGCGCCGGTAAGAAGCTGACTTCGGGAATGTACTTTTCTTCTACGCTTTAAATCGTCTTTATGTTCTAGAAAAAATATGTGATGACATGAGAATGATGTATCTGTTACTCTACCATAGCCGAGGAGACGCGAGGAGACGCTGGTGTTGTATGAATTCGAACGCGTTACAGGCTAAACATCAATCGAGGAGTCCCACAAGGAACGGTGTTAGGACCAGTGTTATTCTCCCTTATGGTCAATGATATTAGGATAGTTCATCCATCTAGCAATATGCTAATTAAAATTTGCGGATGACATTACTCTTACGGTGCCAGTCAGAAAGAACCACGACTCCTCTGCTGCAGAAGTTAATAACATTGAGAACTGGTCGTCCAATAATCGTATGACTCTTAATCTCTCTAAGACCCAAGGGCACCCAACGAAGTTTTCGGTTAAAAAGCTGTTCGGGAGAGTAAGTTAGCCTAAAACTTTCGGATTTGAAAAAATTGTCCCTAGAAAATTGTTTTCTGAAATACTGGCTAGAAAATTTGTTTTCAATCCCTAGAAAATTATAGAAGAAAAGGGAGACTAAAAGGTTTCCCCTAAAATATTGGTACGTCCCAATTCGTCTGATCAATACAGTCAGAACAACACATTTTCATTCCATAAGAATTGCCTAAAGGAAAAAAGAATCCCTAAAAAATTCGTACCTCCACAAAACTTTGCAACATGAAGTTACTTGGGCTAGAAAATTCTTGTTTATGTTCTAGACTACTAACAAATTCGTAGGCCGGGAATATTTTGCCATAGTATTTTCGGTTGACGCGATTTCCACCTAGAAAATCCGAACAGCTAATATAGAATATAGAATATAGAATACGTCAAAAGACATAGTATAGGCGCCTTAAAATGACTAGATAAGCTGCACAACGAGTTTCAAAAAGTACTCGTTAGGTGCCCTTGAAGACCTGGGAGATGGTCGTACGAGGAAAGTCTCCCCAACTTCTTCCGGCACCCGTAACAGGATTGAAAGGAAAAGTTGGTTGAAATTACTTGGAGTAACATTTCAAGACAACCCCTGTAACTGGGACCTCCATATAGATAACCTACTATGTAAAGCTAACAGCCGACTGTATTTTCTTAGAGTTTGTAAATATTATGGATACTCTGTGGACCAACTGACCAAACTATTTGACTCTCTTATGTCCTTATTTTTATATGGTATTGAAGTATGGGGCTCTGCTTATCACAGCAAATACCTTGAACGTATTGATAGGTTTTGTAAACGGACGTTTCGGTTTGGCTATACTACCAAAAGCATAATTATATCTGATGTAATTAGAGACAGAGACACTAAGATGTGGAAAAGAATCATTAAAGATCCTAATCATGCCCTGTATGAGCACCTGCCACCTAAGAGAGGGAGAATCCTTCGAGAGCGCGGGCACCAGTTTATTCTTCCCAAAGTCAGCACTGAAAGATTTAAAAGATCGCTTTTTAACAGATGTCTTTTTCAATTTATATAACAAAAATAATTAGCAGAATATTTGTGGCAATTATTATTATATTTTACATTACAGTACATTTATTCATCTTATTATTTACATAGTTCGATTCTAAATTATTATATATATATCATTATTACATGTAAACTCACACGTCTGTTGTGTAGTATTAATAAAGACTATTACTATATTATAAACTGATGTACGAATAACAACTTGATATAGGTTGTTGAGTAGCTGGTTTTCCTATGTGACAGGTTCTCTTTTTTTTTTCAAATCACCAGCAACACTAGAGTCTGTAATCTTGAAATAAAGCCCCTCGTTATTTCGAATTTTGGTGATTCACTGAGACCTTAATCCCATGTCTTTACCGGGGAATTTTTGCGAGGAAACGAAAGTCCATCGTTGCGGTAAATCACCACTGCATATTTGTGGCACACAAGGTCACACAACAGTGGTAGCGCGTTCCAGTTTATACAACACCAGCGTCTCCTAGCATCTCCTCGGCTATGTAGGGTATTAAATAGATACATCTCCTGTCATCAGATAATTTTTCTAGAACATAAAAACGATTTAAAGCGTGGAAGAAAAGTACATTTCCGAAGTCAGCTTCTTACCGTCTGTTGGGGCCGCCATCATGTTGCGAGTAACTCGCAGAGTCCGGTTCGGTTTTGGCTTCAGAAAGTTATTTCTGATCGTCTTACGGCCCTTAAAATCCTCTAACACTGAACTTTAAGATTTATAGCTAAATCAGAGTTCTGATAAATTTGGGCTGAAAACGAAAAACAAAGGAACTGGCAGAACTTCTAGTATTGAGGTTTCACGCTGGCGTCTCTCACGCTCTCTCTGTTGTCAAGGAATGTTAGAATGGCTTGCCCTCCACACAGGCGTTGCTATGGGAAAATCGTCACGTGATCAATTGATGCAAAAGGCCTAAGCATAAGCATAAAACGTCAAATCAAGTCAGAACGTCACTATAGAGAAAATAAACCGTTTGGTGGACACAATAAAATTCATACTTTCATTAAGGAATTAAATATTATTTTCCAAATTTTATAATTGTGAGCCACAGATAAAAAGCTCCACGAAACGTTTATCTGTTATGTTAATAAGATCATTTTGGGAAACAACGCTGAAGGTAGCCATGAGCTGAGTATATGTGCACGTGGTTGGGCATGAAGTGGGCAGTGCAAGAAAAACTGGACAAGGTTTTCACATGCAGCTCCACATACGCATCCTGGGCTCTCTACAATATTACGTTTGTACAAAAAATAATCGAGAGCACAAAACCTTAGTCTCATACGGGTGAGCAAAATCACAGGCAGCCCAAGCTAATGATTTTTACAAGGAATGTATGGGAATTTTTAGAAAAAATCTAAAACTGTACTAAAATGATCAATAAAGTCATGAAATCTTACCTGTGTGTTGTGAAGTTGTTCATTTTCATCACTGATGTGTTTATTTCTGGTTTGAGGCACTTCTGGGCTTTTTCCCCCTCCCCTTTATAAATATTGAGAAGGCAGGAAACACGTCAAGATGCCATTAGTCCATGTGGCGACTCTTCGAGGCCTCGTAATTCTTCTAAAATCCAAACTTTCAGCATTTTACCTCCAGAAACCCTTTCTTACATTCCTCTAGCACTCATTTAATCGATCCATCGCTTATTTCCTCGCTTTGTAAGTACTCAAATTAGACGGTTTCTGCACCCAACCTAGCATGTAACGAGCCGGGGTACCGTCAGCTTGACCTTTTTTCATGGGCTGCCTGTGCTAGTTGAACCACAGGCAGCCTGTAGTTGAACGTGGCTTTTCTTCTGAAGCAGTGACGAACGAGTGCCGAACTGAGGAATCCAACACGTGTTTGTTCGAGGAGATTCGGAGAACGAAGTTATTGTGCTCAATCGACCAATCGCTGAACGGTGAAACCCACGAATTTACAAGGCATATCAGCCATTAGAAGAGCGTAATAGGAAGGGACAGTTTTACTTTTCATTGAATCGTCAAATACAGTAGCGGAAATGCCACTAGAACACACCACTACAACATTTCAAGGCTCATCTTGCAGACGCGTTACGGTTACAGGATCCTGGAGTTCGTCGGAATACTTAAATATAAGCCTCTGGCTTGGGAGACCCGGTAACGGCTTCCTGTATCTTCGACGTAAAATAAACCATTTATTTATCTATTTAATAGGACTTTAAGCAAAACACGACGGCAACGTCTTCGACCTGCAAATCTGATTACTAAATTTACCATATAGTTTGTACGAGCTGATGGAAGAGTTTCTGAGCTGAAAAAGTCAATTAAACTGATGCATGAATAATGCTGTATTAAGATAAATATGTACGATCTTATTCGCGCTTAAAAACGGAAATTCAATGATACGTTACTTGCAGTGATGTTTTATAATCACATTCACAATCAGATATAAAGACACTGATGTTGTATCCAACAAAACACTGTATGACGGGGTCTCACAACCGATCACTGACCTCCCCTCCCCTAGGATGAAGTATCAATGTACACCTCCTGTACTGATGCCTGTAGACCGTCTCGCCATTATGGGACTTGTTTTGTGCGCACTGCGCATGTCCGTGACGCAACGATAGCGCCAAGCTCTGGTAGTGGGCCCTTTGCAGGTATACAATCACGTGGCTGTGCTGCATGGCAAAGAAATCTGACTTCATTTATTTAAAGGCACTTTTTCGAGATCGGTAGTGTTATTAGGAAAACCTGTTAGTAAATGACCATCTCCAATCGACTGTCGATCTTTCTAAAACAGCGTTTTTAAAGATAGCATGCCATGCAGCGTCCATGGCTACGCCTTTCCCATGGGGATCACGAGCTCAATTCATTCGTTAATGAAGTATTATATCAGCACGTGGTTGTGTCCTGCTAAACGCCTATTGTGCCCATCCTTCTTAGCTGGCTCCCTAATAGGCCCTTTGCAGCTAACAGTCACGTGCTGATATAATACTTCATTAACGAATGAATTGAGCTCGTGATCCCCAAGGGAAAGACGTTGCCATGGATGCTGGAGAGCAAGCTATCTTTAAAATCGCTGTTTTTGAAAGATCGACAATCGATTGGAGGTGGAAAATAGCATTTACAAATAGGTTTTGTTAA
Organism: Actinernus sp. WN-2022; assembly: GCA_030867875.1. NCBI lineage: Eukaryota > Metazoa > Cnidaria > Anthozoa > Actiniaria > Actinernidae > Actinernus > Actinernus sp. WN-2022. Next base: position 34,178,738 of record JAOWCC010000064.1, read on the forward strand.
TAGCAATACCGATCTTGTACAATGCATTTAAATAAATGAAGTCAGATATTTTTTGCTCTCCAGTACAACCACGTGATGTGTTAGCTGCAAAGGGCCTATTGAATACTAACTGAGTTTTCGGAGAACTGTTATATCACTCTACAAAGGCAACGGGTACTTAGTTAAAGTATTTATCGACTACAACTCATACAGACAAAGTACAATATTTTGATTAGTTTGATTCTAAATACTCTAAAGTTTTAGAAGTCATTTGTAAAATTCGTGGCCGTGTTATAGCGGATCTAAAGATCCTCGCCGGCCGATAAAACACGCCACTCATTTTATAAATACCATAACTTTCTTAAAATAGAATACGTAGAACTAGCTGTCTTCTATTTGTTACACGATGAGAGGCGAGACGTGATGAGGGACATCAGTTTTTCATATCACGTATCGTTTGTATTATCAGCTGAAGATCGAGGAAGGAAGCACATTAAATAGCTTTGTGGGCTAGGCCTTTATAGGCTAGGCTAGGTTTATGAATGTGGCCAATGCCTACGTACAGTATGGGTGGGCGGGAAATGGAGGTACTCCCGCCCAACCTTAGCATCTATAAATACTTATAAATTCATGATTCTTTGATAGTGTTTTTGAGTCAAGTTTACTTGTGAATGTTTTAGATGTTTGTTCGTGGTTGGAAAATTTCCATTCAAACCCCCCGTGGAACTGTTTATTCTTACACCCAATCATCACAGGGCGCATCGACCTCTTCAGTCTCTCCAGATAAGATAGCGAAGTTTATATGAATGCACAAAGCCAAAGTGTCATCCGTGGATACATAAATTATCACTGATATATGAGCCGTTCACGCATGGCTTGGGCCCTCAAACACATCAATCGTCATAATCTCGAAGCGTTAAGTTGTCCATTGGAACAGCTTTCATTGGTAAAACATGGAGGCAACGATTGTGGTTACGGTGGATGCCAACTTTAGTTGAGCAAGAAGCTAAACAAATGATTAGAATCACCCAAACACCAATGATGAAACCAGGCGAGCAGCCTCCAAGGCGAAGACTGGTCGTGAAGCACATCAAGCCGTCTGGGGCACCAACAAAACCACCTCGGAGCACTCTGTCACCTCAAAAAGTCGTCCAAGTAACCGTGCCGAGAATTACTCTCCAAGCAGCAAGAACATCGTCTCATCTGGGACCCAAATTTCAGATCAATGTACCACTTATACAGCTAAATATCAACCACTTCGGAATACAGGTTAGCTGCGAGCGTTTCGACTTTATATCAGGTTAAATCGTAACGTGGTTCAGTTAGAGGTGGAAAATCTAATTTGTGAAAAGGAAAAAATTTCAAGGGTGCTTGAGATTGTCCATGAAAGTGTCAGTTAGTGGTGTTGTAATGTTGCTCTGTTTATCATATTGAATGCTGAGTCCGAAGTAAAACGCAGAAAAATACGTCATAGAGTTACTAAAAACTTCGAAGATGTTATTTTAATATTTTAATATAGTGTGGAAAATAACTCGGAATTAAAGCGGCTTTGGGTCTACAGGAAGTTTTACAATTAGTTGAGATTTATAATGATCATTTTACTCTAACCCTTTAAGAAGATGTTTATCTAACGGGACATCATTTAGCACTAAAGTTTTGCTTTAGATCAAGTCTTTTTCGGTTCCTATTGTTCTTGCCTACTACACGAAGGAAACTTGCAGTGTTATAAACAAATGTACGATAAACAGTCATTATCCCTAATTGAATTTGTTCTGGAAGGTCTGTTTGTCTGCGCCGAATTGAACTGTCTTTAATACTCGAGTTTAATTAATGGCTGTTTGTTTATTTTGTGACTTTTCCTGTTTTTAAGCCATGACACATCAACAGGGGGAAAATCTCAGAGAAGAACCATGGCCAACGATAAGGAGGTCTAATGTTCTCTCATACAGAATAGTTTCGTAATTTAGGTCGGCGTGGTCGAAATTCAAGGACGTTAACATGAGCATGACTTAGGAAATATCTTCACTCGACTCAATTGCCGTAACTTCCTTCGCTCTGAAACCGTATTGAACAAAATCGAAGCTCTTACTACAATCATTAGTTTAAAAATCGACCAAACATCCGCCAACCCAAGTGTCTGAGGATGCATTGGCCTGTTCCGCTAAACGTGACATTTTCTAATTGTTTTGGAGAGAAGCTTTTAGTTAGAAATTTCAATAAATTTTCGCGACCGCGTTGGAGAGACTGTGAAACATAACATGCTAAACTTCCAGTAAACGCGTGTCATGACTTTGACCCCTGGAAATGTACTGATTGAAATGTATCTGGTAACAGCTGTGCCTTTTCGGTAAAAAAAACATAAGTGTCAACGCGACGATATACTAGGGCTTGGGGTAATAATAATAACAATAATAATAACAATATTAATAAAAAATTACAGGAATATATATGTATATAACAATAATAAATCTAAATTATAATTAAGATATTAAAATATACATTAAAATACATTAGGAATATATATTAAAAATAGAAATAGATCGGTCTCAAGTCTCAAGTGTCCAGGTAATCCATTCCATAGTTTTGGAGCGCAAAACGAAAAACTCTGTCACCATAAGTTTTGGAACTCGTCCAGGGAACTCTCAGAAAGCAATGAGAGGACGATCTTAATGATCGTAATATACTTAGGCGCTAGCCCATTGAGTGCTTTGAACGACAGTAACAAAATCTTAAAAACAATACGTTGAGTAACCGGTAGCCAGTGAAGTTCTATTAGTAACGGAGTTACATGGTCATATTTCCTTTTGCAAAATGTAAGTCGGGCAGCACAGTTCTGTATAAGTTGAAGTCTATGAGTAAGACATTGAGGAAGACCATATAGTAATGAGTTATAATTATCAAGTTTACATGTAATAAAAGCATGAACTAAAGTATTGGTACTGTCAACAGATAGGTATTTACGAATGCGAGATATATTACGAAAATATGTCAATGAACCCTTTACCTGGAAATTATCCAGCAGATTGGTTGATGCGGCTACGTATTATACGAATCGCAAGGAAGAACAAAGAGGCTTTGATGGCAAGGGAAAATTTAAGACGTCGGGCATTTATTTTCAGCATGGCTTTCTGGAAACCACTGAGTGATCATGATGTGTGTGGAAATTAGTGGTTGTTACGAAAGTGCATGATAATTATGCATGCAGGGATTGAGCCAGAAATTGAGCCAGAAGGGACAATTTGGTCCTTCTGCGAGTGAACTAGCATTTAATTTACTTTGGAAGCGGCCAAAGCGGGTCAATTTGACCATTATTGTATTTTTTCAAGAGACAAATGTATTTTTAAAGCGGGAATGGCGCAATGGCGCAGCCTGGCTCGTTCCCTGATTATGAAGTGAAAACATGCGAACAGATAAAGGAAAGGAGATCTACATGCAAGAAAAGAGAAAAATATGACTGATTGATGGGTTGAAAAAAGTGACGCGGAAAATGATAGTGATAAAAAAAAAAGAAACACGCGAATCAATGATGATTCGGGTGCGGAATAGGAACCAAAACAACATAGGAGTAGGTTAGGGTTAGGGTTAGGGTTAGGTTAGGGTAATGAACAAATACATTTACCCAGTGGCGATACCAGTGTTTATATCGTATACATCAGTTTTGTTATCGGTTCTGTGGTTTGCTATTTAAATAGGGTATAGTATCATCATCATTATTATTATTATCATTATTATTATTAATTATTATTATTATTATAACATCGTCATTAATTATTATAATAATCATCATTATTATATTCCATCATCATATATATCGTCACTATTACAGCGAAACCTCTCTGAACGTTGCTAAGAACCGTTTTAGTTTGTTCCTCAGTCAAATTACTGCAATTAAAACATCTCTTACGCGAATATGCCAAAAGAAGCCAAATGATAAATATTTTGCATCGAGCATACAGCTAGGGAGCGGTTATCTGGTCTACCAAGACAGAGGCTTATGATTAAGTATTCCGATGAACTCCAGGTTCGAACTGGTTTTTGACTGCAGGAGGGAAGAAAACCCTCGAAGCAAGAGTAAGATACCAACAAATTCAACTCAAATGATCCGTTGGTCCTTGCAGTTTTGTTATATTCACATATGACGCCGGGTCCGAGAATCGAGCCCAGGCCACGAGATGGGCGTAGCTGCCTTTAAGCCATTAAGCCCGGGCTTACGAACTTTCTGGACATGTCTATTATCCGAACATTCATTAGTCTGTTCTTGATTCCCTTACCCTCACTAAACCCGCGAAGTTTGGAACGGGCTTACAAACCAAAAATGGCTAGCTACGCCCCTGCACGAGCACCACTCGGTCACCCGGCCGGAGTAATGCACATCTTTACTAGTTCCTCAGTTTGTCTCTTTTCAGCGAATACGTGATGAGTTCTCTTACTGAGCATATTCTGCTGGGACGGTCTTTATGTACTTCTATTTGATATGTAAAACAGCAACAGCAGCAGCACTCGACTGTTGTGTTAACTCACTTTCTCTTTGTTTCTTTTTGTTTCTTTTTTTCTTTCTGCGCATTTTCCTGAGTATGACGCAGCTCGCATTTTAATACGGTCAATGTGTCTACTCCCGGGAATCAGGGACGGCGGAGCGAAATTTCAAGTGGGGGAGGAGCTAAAAAACAGGGGGGGGGGGGGGAGGGCTAAAAATTGTCATTGAGCTGGTATGAAAAAACTTAGTCTTGAACTGACTGAGATGTAACTAGGCAAAATACTTTTTTTTGGGGGGGGGGGGAGAGGGGGGAAGGGCTATTCATACTTTTATACCCTGAGTAAGGTTGCCAACCGAAATATCGGTTTTAATTGTATATATGCTTCCCAAACCGTATAATCAGCCGTGCAACTTGTTTTAGTGATACTATTCGTCGGATTTTAAAAAAAACATTCAGTGCTAATCATCATTTCAGTGTCTGCGAACTCTCAGAATTGTTATGTTAATCGATAGACGCTATCGTTCGATAGACATCTCTCGACGGTCTCTTGGTAACCAGAGAAAGCAAATGGCATGCATGTTTATAAAATCAACATTTTCTTATTCCCGATTATTTTCTACAGAAGGAAATTAAAGGAAAGCATGGTTTTCTAGCACAGCATGCAAGCGTACCTTAAGTAAACTTAAAATACCAATGCCACTTTGACTTTAAGCTGAATCAACCCACTTCAAAAAATCTAGCCGTCTGTCGTGCGACCTCTATAGCAAAGGCTTCCTCTGATTGTTAACCATTCGAGTAAGGCTATGTGACTTGGTAACTAATATATGCACCTAACCATACGATATATTTAAAGAACTTAATCGGCAGGGGAAAATAATCGGCTAATAAATTTTGCATCATGTCTCGACTAGTCCGTCATTATTCCCGAGCATTATTAGACTATAGTCCGCATGTATCAGAAATATATGCAAGGCGCTAAATAGACGATCGACCTTTCCATGGTTTTTCTGAACTTTTGATATATACGTATAACAGCAAAACCGTCGATACTGCTGAAAAGAGCACCTCGAAGTTAGTCAAAATCCCAAATTTGAGAGTTATATCTTGAATAGGAGCAAAGTTATAGGCCCGCAAACTCGGAAAATTGTACAGACGTTTGTATGGAAACAAGTTTGTACCCTGCGAGCAGAGGTTTCTCATCTCTTTGCCTTTCCTGTCGCCGAAAGAAACTTTCTTTCGGTGACAGGAAAGGCAAGGAGATGAGAAACCTCTGCTCGCAGGGTAACAAGTTTGTGCCTCACAGTCGAAATTTCCATACAAACGTCTGTAAAATTTCCCGAAATGTTCCGATTTTGCGGGCCTGTATCTTTGCTCCTATTCAAGATATAACTCTCAAATTTGGGATTTTGACTAACTTAAAGGTGCTCTTTTCAGCAGTATCGACGGTTTTGCTGTTATATGTATATAACAAAAGTTTTTTTTTTAACGTGGAAGGGTCTGTTAAGAGAATACAACCGGCAATCATCATATCAGTTCATGACCGATCTAACGAGACTGTAATTTACCCACTCCAAGAAGTCTATATAGTAACCTAAATTAACCTGATTAACCATAATTTCGAACCAAGGCTATGTATATGTGCTTAGTGGACGCTTAAACGCTAGAACTTTCCGCCGCAATGTCTCATCTGATTAATTTTTATATACATTTTAACTAGTAATAAGGTTTGTCGTTTCCTCTACTTTTATGAAAACAAATTACACCCACGAAATTCCGGATCAGCCGTGAAAACCTTTTATAAAGACTATTTATGGGGAAAATAACGCTACCGTAATAAATCATATTGAAACAAATAGGGCGTTTCCTGAGTGTCCAGATTTCAAGATCAGGCACAATATTACGTCATTGTTAACATGTCAATTATGTCAACAGGAGCTGCTCACCGCATACAGCTATATATTTGAGAAACGGTGTCGGTCAATTTGACTCAAACCTACGCGACTAAACCGAAAGGGAGTTTGGGCTAAATACCTTTAGACACGTTAATAAAGTTATTGTTATTATGGGATAGGACAGCAGATTCGTCAAGTGAAACCGAGCTGTCATTTGTCCTTGATTGTACTTGATTTGAAGTGCGCAAATGTATAAATATTTTATCATTCTCCGTTATATCAGACGGCAAATTGACATTCTACCCATACTGCCTTCGGTCATAGTTTCTATTAACTATACTTCGGCCGATCTGGTCACGTTGGCTTATCACCGACAACCTTTTTGAAATAAATGTATATTTTCAGTTATCTTAAGTGTGCCATACTGGTATATGTATAGGTATGCTTTACCTAATTAAATTTGGCGCGATGAGACTTTAGTCAGTTTTAAACGTCTTTTAAAGTTACACTTGTTTAAAAGTACTTTTTATTAAATATAACAATAGTCAAGAGCCCATTACTAAGAGCGAGAATCTCCCATACTACCTCTATGCTATGGCATTTTCACACGTTTTTTAGAACGGTTTCCCGCTATTAATGGGTTGCAATCATTCCTAAGGGAATAAAATCACAAAAGCGTACCAGACGTGTTGTTGGTATAACAAAAGAAACTAATGAGGCATCTTTTGTTCCGCCACTGGTGTAACCCACTAATTGGCTGCAAAAATATTCTAAAAATAGCCCAACTTGTGAAAACGCCGTAGCATCTATATAAGAGATATGGACGCTCTTGGTTATGGGCTCTTGCAATAGTTCATTAAACGCTATGAGACGATTTGTTTTAACGAGGTCTGGATCTTAGTCGCCGTCTATCTACTGCAGGTATAAGGTGTTCAATACAGACTTGGACATTGCCGCGTCGCATGCGTTCTTAGTTGGGCTACCAACCGACTACGCTGATGTCGCGTCGCATGCGTTCTTAGTTGGGCTACCAACCGACTACGCTGATGTCGCGTCGCATGCGTTCTTAGTTGAGCTACCAACCGACTACGCTGATGTCGCGTCGCATGCGTTTTTAGTTGGGCTACCAACCGACTACGCTGATGTCGCGTCGCATGCGTTCTTAGTTGAGCTACCAACCGACTACGCTGATGTCGCGTCGCATGCGTTCTTAGTTGGGCTACCAACCGACTACGCTGATGTCGCGTCGCATGCGTTCTTAGTTGGGCTACCAACCGACTACGCTGATGTCGCGTCGCATGCGTTCTTAGTTGAGCTACCAACCGACTACGCTGATGTCGCGTCGCATGCGTTTTTAGTTGGGCTACCAACCGACTACGCTGATGTCGCGTCGCATGCGTTCTTAGTTGGGCTACCAACCGACTACGCTGGAAAATGTTTAAGGGTGGCTACACGTGTGAGAAGTCCGTACATTTTGTCGCTATAATCTATTTTGGAACGGCTCCCAAACTAAGTACCGTGAAAAATCGATTTAGCGCGCTGGGCGCTAATTTAATTTTTGGAGCTGAAGGGTGGGCGCTTATTGGAGAGGGGCGCTTATTAGAGGGTGCGCTTATTAATTGTTTTCAACATGAATATCATATGATTTTCGGTATTTATTTCATTAACCGTTCGGTAGATTGATAAACGACCAAATAAAAACAAAGTGAAATGAACTGTGAAGAATGGCAGATGAATCAAGAGTAAAGATATACCTACTATATTAATAGATCTCCAGCAATTGTATCTTTAAAGGCCGCTTATTGGAATCGAGGGGGGAGAGGGGCGCTTATTGGAAAGGGGACGCTTATGAAAATAACTACGGTCAGAGGGAGGGGGAGCTTATTAGAGAGGGGCGCTTATTGGAAGGGGGACGCTACATCCAAATTTTACGGTATTTCCGTGGGGGGAAACAATGACAACATTAGTACGAATGATTTAATTTGTACCGAGATATTTTATTTGTGATTGAACTAAAGAAGCGGCTACACGGTGAGTTTTGTTCTTGTATACTAGCACAGGCCATGCGACAGCTAAATAATCCCAAAAAATCCACAGAATTCAACGAGTTGAATTTTTAGCGACAAAATGTACGGACTTGTCGCACGTGCAGCTGAGGTACCTCAAAAGTTGAAACTTATATACACACTGCGTTTTAGTTGAATTGTAGAGAAGATTTAAAGGACAGCCAACTTGTCGTGGGATGAACAGGAAACTAACGTGCAATAAAATAGAAATCGAGAGGGACATTTATTAAATAATCTCTTCTAGAATCGCTTCATCTTCAAAATCACAACTTCCTCGTTGGAGCGCCCACGTAAAACATTATCTCTTAAGTGTTGGCGTTGGTGATCGATTTCCGCAACACGGCGCCATATGATGATGATAACGATAACGATAACGATAACGATAACGATAACGATAACGATAACGATAACGATAACGATAACGATAACGATAACGATAACGATAACGATAACGATAACGATAACAGTAATAGTTTTAATAATAATAGTCCAGTTTCGTATTCGCAAATTACCGCTGACTGCAATGAGTACAGACGCATGTACGCAGGGTTAGCCTCATTCTGAAGTTAAACATTCATAAATACCAGCGAGAAGGTGGGCTGTTCACAACACTGCGTATTGTTGCCGTTTCAGAATGAGACTAACCCTGTGTACATGCGTCTGTAGTCATTGCATTCAGCGGTAATTTTCGAATACGAAACTGACTTAAGGTTACCGGATACCTTCAGGGTGCGTTTCCAGTCTAAATTATATAGCGCCTCGAGGAAACATCGTAGATAAATTATCCATGTACCATTTTAAAGCTTATAAAATTGGCTACAAGAATACATAAATTTTGTTTAGTTCTTTGAAAATCTCGAATTTTCCGCCATCCCGTTTCTCCGATCTGGCTTTCAGAAGCTCCGACTCCGAAAATATTTTTAAGTTTAAAAATCTCAGTTTGCTTTGCCGCATTTCAGAGGAATCGTATTACAAAAAGATGTCGGGGAATTTCAAAATTCGATTTAGTTCAAAAGTTATCATGCTCTCCGTGACAAGGCGAAAAATAATCCGAGTAGATATTCGGGAAACGCCGTCAAGAGCTCTCTTTTTAGAATTTTCCATTTTGCAGCTGAGATATCACACAAATCATATAAATTCCTTTTGAGTGGGAGCTTTTTTAAAACTCTATTTTGGATGAAAATCGAAAGCGCAGAAAATAGTCCTTCAACAAATCTAGACGTGAATCTGAAGCCCCGCCTCTCCAACAATTAGCGAGCTCTTGGCCAATCATTTCTCATCACAGTTCAACAACTTTCGAAAGACGAAATAAAGGGAAACAATATCGTATCGTAGGAAGTGTCGGGAGCTGAATGCAGTAGACATATAAATGTTCCACGTGTTGTAAACTTTCGATTTGACGTAAAATACTGTTGTTATACCGCTATAAGCACTGGTAAAAGCGCCGATCTGTGGTCGCGGAGGGTTCGAAACCCCAGCCGGACCAACATTAGGGATCTTAAAATAACTGAGTAGAAGGTGCTGCCTTCACTTCTTCTGGGATATAACGGGACGTTAAACCGTACGTGGGACTAAGGGCCACATGGGAGATTACTGAGTCGATCTCCGCATCGGTAATTCACGCGTGTTTACCCTCTAATATATATCTAGCCTATAGGCGGAGCTCCAATTATTTCAGATCACGGCGGACCATTTGAAAATTGATTGGGGGGGGGGGGGGGGGGGGGGTAACCCGGTTTTTTTTTTGCTAGATATTTTTAGGACTCCTAGTGCTGCAATAATTTTTTTCTGGCATCGGACCTTGCACGATATTTTTTGGGCATTTTTAAAGGTATTTTGGTTTTACATCAAGAAAATTTTACACAATTTTAATGTTTCTAGATTAATGGTATTTTCCATGATACATTACTTTTGTTAAGTAGAAAACATATATAGAGCATGTATTCTTGTGGAAATCTCTACCTCGCCCTCCTTCCTTACGGCAAAAATTTAGACTGATCATTGAGATAATTTGGAAAATCACAAATTCCCATAAACGGGAAAATTTATTGTACAGTACAGGACGGCGTTAAACAGCCAAGCAAAATCGAGCAGGCGGATTCAGGACTAGAACTGAACCTCATGGTATCCGCGCTGGTGCACCGGCGGGCGGGCAAGAATATCCAGCAACATTTCACTTTTATGCAATATGTATGGTGCTCCGCCCGCGCTTCTCGGCCCGTGCGGGACTCCGCTACTATACTGAACCGGTGTGCAGGGATTTTGCCGCCCCACCTCATATTTCACTCCCCCGGGGCGAGATCACTAGGGATTTCGTATCCCAGTCTGTCTGCACGTCTGAGAAATTTAGCCGAAGAAATGCAGACAAAATTTTCTGACTTCAGTTTTAAACGCTCTTAAGTAAGAGAGCCTTACGCTCAGAAAAATTAAAGCAGTCGAAAATATATTTGCTTATCAGATTGGCGGTTGGATTTGGAGTGTTTAGAAGTGCCATGAAGCTGAGATTGTTTACTTCTGTAACCGGTAATGCTATGTATAAGAATCAGAGAACGACGGCTGAGGTTTGTTGGTACACCATGCAGGGCAGTGACCGGTAGTCCTGGATAGAACAAAAACTAAACTTTTTTATTGGTTTTCATGAAGTATTGTTTTGTTTAAACAATAAGTAACCGCTTAAAATTAAGGAGAACTTAGCTCATGAAAAAGTCTCAATTCTAACTGTGTGAGAATGGAATGATAACTAGTAGGAAAATCATTGATCAATTTTTTTTAAACGCTTTCAAAGTTTGTTGTGTTAAATATAAACAAAGGCTATTTTCAGTTCAATCACGGGGGTGGATCGACAAATATTTAAAAAGGGCGGGAATGCATTTGGAATGCCCGATAAGTACAATACAAATACATGTAGATAAAAGCTCAGATAAAGTGCTTTTCTTAATTTAAAAACACGTTACTGCACTTTGACAAAGTTAATGATAATAAAAATACAATAAGAACATAATAAGAAAAAGAACTGAAGATAATATATGGCGGAGCGTAACACTTTTATTAAGCAGTAGACGTTTTAGACAACACGGACGTCACAAGACCGTGAGAAGACAGGAATGATTTTTTATTAAAATCTTATCTACCTCGGACACATTTCTGGATGACCAATACGGACGGGAAGACCTGTGTTTTGACATTTGTGAGTTGATGTTACGGACGTGATGATGACAAAACGCGGCAAAAAAGGAAAATATTACTTCCGGTCGGAAATCAAATTTTCCTTGTTTGGCGCAATTTGACATCAGCACGTGCGTAACGTGACGTCACAAACGTCAAATCAAGATTGATCAGCCAGAAACGTGTACCAGCAAAATAAGATTTTACCACTCATTTCAATCCAGTCTTCTCTCGGTCTTGTGACGTATAATTGAGTCTTCTGAGGTCATGCACGTGAGTCGATCGAGAGCATGAAATAACCTGCGTTGGATAATAAAAACAGGAATTATTTCAGTAACCATATGACAAACTTCTTGTGTTGTGATAGGCCTTTTGCAGGAAACAGTCACGTGCTGATAATAATACTTTGTTAACGAATGACTTGAGCTCGTGATCCCCATGAGAAAGGCGTAGCCATGGTTGCTGGATGGTAAGCTATCTTTTAGAAAGATCGACAATCGATTGGAGGTGGAAAATAGCATTTACAAATAGGTTTTGCTAATAACAATACCGATCTCGTACAAGTGTCTTTACATATGTGAATTAATGTTTTTGCCCTCCAGTACAATCACGTACAGGATGTAGAAAGAGGTGGCCGTAAAAGTGCGGCGTGAGTCGAACCTCGCGCCGTATTCCCCGCAGTCGTTTTTAGGGGCTCATTCCCACTCTCAGGCGCGATTAGCTAGGGGGTGCGGGGGCATGCCAACGAATGGGGTGGCCCTGGTCCCCTCGTCCCCCCGGCCTAAATCCGCCCCTGACGCGATTGCATTCCTGCAAAAGGCCCGTTGTAGGCCGTTTGTTGAAATGACCGTGAACAAATAATCACAACCCTTGTAGTCTATAATTGTATACAACAAAATACCAGGCAAACAATGCTTCCTAATGATTTATGAATACAGGTATTGTTTTCGTGTGAGAAGTAATATCAAAAACTCGAGCTTTGTGTTTCACCAGGGGATGCAAACACAAGTACTCGGCCTCGTGCTTTCATCTGTTCTCGGTGTTTGGATCCACTGGTGAAATACTAGCTCTCGTTTTTGATGTATTACTTCAACATTTGTTTTTTAGGCGCATCTGACCATATATATACATGTTAATTTGCGCCATAGAAATATTTAACAATTATTCACCTCAGTGTCGGTGAATAGTGGTGGATATTTACCGAGCCGTTAGTATATACCACCTGACACTGCAGGTGAATAGCCAGCACCAAATAGTTATTTTATTTTCTGTCAAAACTCGCGCGGGGTGATCGCTGCTTCGCTCGGAGGTGAATATGAAATCATATTCACTGTTTGAGTAGCTAATCAGAGCGCGCGAAAAGTGATATTCACTGGTGTGGTATATACTAATAAACATGCATTATTATACGGACATGCGCGCCTATGGCGGACGAAAGCAGTCTCATTCCTAGACCTCTCGCAACTGATTTACCCAACAATGTCGAATTGTGTTACAGTAGAAATACTGCTCCGCAGGGACCACCACAAATCGTATAGTTTAATTGATGTTTAATTCTGGTTTGTTCATTGTTTGACTATTCGATCTGAAACGATTAACATGCATGCATTAAGAAATGTCTATAAACACAGAAACGCAAATCTAGCCGATACAACTATCCTTGAACAAAATTGTATGTACTTACTTCTGTGGTGGGTCTGTACTTGAAACTTATAGTTTCCTGGTTGCGTTTCATATACTGGTTAGCTGTTTTCCTGTTTGCAATCTGCATGAACTGAATATAATGTTTGACTGAAAACTAGATCATATTTCTTACAAAGGTCAATCAAAGTGTCAATCAACGTTCTTAAGCCTGAACACGTTCTAAATTATTAACTATTGCTATTCTTATCAAAACACCCTCCCCTCCGATAAGGGCGTAGTCCTTATCTTTATCTCTGACGTATCCGCGGCTTTGATGTCATCATCCAATTGGTCGGTATATCCCTCTGCTGGGGAGATTACTGCGATCTTTGTAATGGGGCGGCTGTAAGTTCCGGTTGATGTCTTCACTGCAACATTACGCACTTTACCGTCTGGACCCGGGTGTACTTCCACGATTCTTCCGACTGGCCATTTACTTCGGAGAGCATTGTTGTCATTTATGGTGACGACGTCATCCACTCGAACATCCCGGCGGTTTACATGCCATTTCTTGGTCGGCACTAGTGTCGGGAGCACGTCTCTGTGCCAACGCTTCCAGAACGCATCGACGATTTTCTGGATGAACTCTACCCTGTGGCGACGATTGTTCGTATTTTTGAACGGACCTTGCGGTATTTCTGGTGATGCTCGCCCTAAAAGCATATCCTTCGGACACAGATACGCTCCGTCGTCGGGATCATTGGGGATGCGTCCGATGGGGCGCTGGTTGACCAAATTTCCTACTTCAAGAAAACAGGTGTATAGCTCAAATGGCGTTAGCTTTTGCTCACCGATTGCCCTTTTTAGTGCTGTTTTACAGGTTTTCACAAGTGCCTCTGCGCACCCATTCTGCATGGTGCGGCGCGCTGGAGTCGTGAATATCCACTGCATGCACGCATTTCTCTGCGCTGTATTCTCTGAGCTGATTTGCATCTAAACCTTGCACCATTTCACGAAGGTCTCTGGCTGCACCGACTATCTGGGTTCCGTTGTCGCTCATTATCACTGCTGGGTAGCCTCGGTAGAATCTTCGTAGGACTTGAATGAACTCCATGGTGGAACAGTCGACAGGTATTTCTAAGTGGACTGCTCTTGTGTTGAGGCAGGTAAATATTACCCCGTAATGCTTAGCTGTTTAATTCCGTTCAACCTTTACATTGAAGGGGCCGAAATAATTACATGAGGTGTAATAGAATGGAGGACTGTAGCCGGGTACAAGACGCATCTGTGGCAGGCCAGCCATCACTTGACTTTCACACTTTCTTGCCATTTCGTGACAGAACACACATTGTGATTTGACGCGCTTACTTAGCTTGTTGGCCTTTAAGATCCAGTACTTCCGTCTCACTTTAGCTGTAGTTGTCGCTGCTCCGTTGTGACCATACTGGTGGGCGTGTCTGATCAGCATCAATGAGATCCAATGGTTACTCGGAAGCGGGCTCGGAAGGTCGGAAGGAGAGCGAGATGCTTTGTCTCGTACGATAAGATGGCCTCATCGATTCTTCCTCCAACTCTGATTACCCTTTCATTATCGACAAATGGACTGAGAGTCTTGAATTCTCCTTTCTCTATACGGCTTGCTAAATTTTGTTGAGCATTCTTAATCCAAAACTTCTCCGCATTCTTCAGCTCGTCAGTCGCGAGTGGTTAGGTCCTTGTTCCCAACGAAAATTACCTTTTGTTCTTTTGTTCCCTCGTTCCCAATTTTTTCCAGGGAAACAGTCAATTTTCCATTTAGAAAAATGGAAATTGTTCCCTTGTTCCATAAAACCTCTACTGATTCATGTTCCCTTGTTCTCCGATATATTTTTAGTTTGTTTCCTGTTCCCAACGGATTTTTTGGCATGTTCCCTTGTTCCCAAAAACCCCTGGGAGACCCTCATGTAGACAACACATGAATTGCTATCAAAATACAATAGTATTAACACAATACAAAACTATAGAACGAAATACACAATACAATAGAACACAATATAATTTGGTAGTAATTCATGTCTGCCTACATGAAGGGAGAACCGAGATGGAGAGTTGAACGCAATCAAACTCTAGTCAACATGCTTTCAACATGCTTTCAACATGCTTTCGACACCTTTCAACACTGAATGTCAGTGAAAATGCAAGAGCATCCTCGCATCTAGTACGCAATTTCTCCTTCACGGGAGTTCACGAAATGGCGAGCAGGAAAAGGCGATTTGAAGCGTTTTGAATAGTAGTTTACATTCATTTCGCAGTGACCGTTGGTCTTTCGGTCATCTTTTAGAATCAACAGAATAAATCTTAAAGAGAAACGTGAAAAGTTACAGTTTTTTCTACTTTTTATTGATTCCCTAATCCACAGGCAGCCCAATATATGGCTTTGTGCATGAAAATAGAATATATGTATATGGCGTTTTATAAATCCTTTCAAATCGCCGTACAATGTATAAATAAACATACCTTTTTGCTTCCATGTTGTTTCCTTTGTGGTTTTTCTTGTCTTGGAACCATTTTAGAGCCTTCGGCTTAGAGTGGTGAGTCGAGGTGGATTAAAAACTCCCCAAAACAGCCTAAAATGGTTCCAAGACAAGAAAAACCACATAGGAAACAACATGGAAGCAAAAAGTTATGTTTATTTATACATGCATTGTACGGCAATTTGAAAGGATTTATAAAACGCCATACATATCTTCTATTTTCATGCACAAACCCATATATTGGGCTGCCTGTGCCTAATCCAATTCAAAATCTATTTGCCAAATTTATTTTTGAATGTCTCAAAATTGGAAATGATAGTGTTAGATTTGATTGATTATATTTTGCCTTATAAGTACCGCAAATTGAGATTCTCTTCCAGTTTTCCAGTAACGAATTGGGAATTTTTTGCTTTTTCAAAAATAAATTGGGAAAAGTGTCCAGTTTCCCTCGGTCTAGAGGGTGCCTAGAGGGGATTCATTACATACTGTCAAGCCAATGCCTGGCACCCCAGTGGACTTCCTCGAGCATCGCCTGATCACAGTGACGGGTTTACTGTGAAACTATGAACTCTTGATGTGGACAAACACTGCTGGAATTTGGCCTGATTCCCATACAAACCAGCCAGCAACATCACATAAAAGGGAGAGAGGCCACTAGGAGTTATACAGCTTCAAAATGGCGGACGACGAGCGCCCGCCGGCCCCTCCTATCCGCCTTACATCTAACAAGGACGCCATTTCTCCTGGTTCTCGACCTCTTCCTAGCGCTCCAGTGGAAGAAAAGAAGAAGAAGACAGCTACGTTTCGGCTCTTCCCGAACAAGGGAGAATGTACGTATATGTAGGGAGACTCAGGGCTGTATTTGTTTGATACCGCCGAGCTTCGGCTACAGTTTCGTTTTGAAAACTCATCGCGTCTGCCGCTTCGATTCGTCTTTCTAGATAACAAGAAAAAGCCGGAAATATCTTACCCTACCCAGTTCGAACACACTATTCATGTGGGTTTTGATCCAGTTACGGGCGAGTTTACGGTAAGTTTGATTTTCCATGGCTTCTTGGAATATCTACTTGGCATATGGTGATATGGCCGAGGAGGTTGTGTTTCATTATCCCGGAATGAAGCTCTTTGATCCCCAATAACTCTTCTGCGTTCTCGCCGGGAAACCAACACACCCAATTTAAGAGATTATAGCCGCATTTTACAATGTATTTGTTCCTCAAAATAATAGACTTAAAGCTCAAGGAATTTACACACTCTTTACAGGCCAGTAACAGCTGATATAAAAGCTTGTGCTTGCAAATTTCCTCTATAATTTGCTAGCAAGCCAGCTATTACTATTAGTATTAGGTTCGGCGATGCGTGCTTTGCAACCGAGTTTTGACATTTCGAACCGGCGCTGGTGTCTGACAGGGTGAAAACTAAAATCTACATGATAAAAACACATTTTACAGACTCTTTTTATACAGTACTTGGAGTTTTACAAGGTCCTAACTATTGTATCACCATTATTTGGGTACTTTTCGGATCGATTGCAGGAACAGATTTTGGTTGCAGATCGTAGTAGCGAATCCGGTCTCCCAAATCGCAGTCCTAATGGTTTTCACATAGATGTGCATTTTAAAAATTCGGATTTTTAGGGGAACAGGTGTTGGCATTACCTTTACTTCATTTTACCATCATTTTTATGAAGAAATTTGACAATTCACGCAAATGCATTTATAATCAAAGTAATTCGAAACACTGATCAGCGTTTACTACTGTAAAACAGGAATTGCGAAAAATATAGATTAGCTACGATCTGGGGAAATCTTACTTTTTGTTCTGTTTATGTTTATCAGAGAGAGTTTTTTCCGGTCCCCGAAATAGCAAGTCATATAATGTAGCAAAACTTCTGCCCTATATATTTTTCCTTCTAGAATAAACTTTGCAATATAAATGGAATTGTATGCCAGTGTTGTATCTGGTGGATATATCGACTTCATCCTTGCAGCCAAAGCAGAGGAATTATTTATCTTCACGCGATCAACTGATTTGAGTACTGAAATTTATACCACAAGTCAAGATACAATGTCGTTGTTCGTTCTTTGTGCTTGTTTGCCGCTTGGGAGAAAAACCTTACTACACCTGCCTGGAGGGACTTTGGTTTTTATTGACCAATGCTGTGGTTTTGACCGTGAAGTGTGGATCATCTTTGCTGACAGTTTCTTATCAGAGAAAAACCACTTCCAATCGATTCACTGACATGTCAAGTCTTCAGACATCAACAGATATTACCATAATTCGCCTTCCAATCACACATAGAGAACAGGTGCAACACAAATGCATCTATAATTTGCATTCTAATAGCCAGGCCCAATGGACTTAGCCTTGTTGTCTGCCTCCTTTATGTGTAAATACTCAGGTCTCGAACATGTCTTCTTATTTCCTTGGTAACTGAACTGGATTTCCCTAAGATTACTTGTTATGGCTTGCATTAAATTCATTCCAAAATAGTAATTTCTGCCTGGATAAATTAACTCACAACAGCTGATCAGTGCTGTGAACAATTAGTTTTTTTTGAAGGAGTGCTCATCAACCTGTGTAATCTTAAACAACTGCCAATCATCACATGCACATGTGGCCTTACTAACTACATTCCCTGTTCGACTAATGAATACAAACTACTAATTCCAACAAAAATTCAAAAATCATTATAAGAACATTTTCAACAAAAGCAATATTTCTACTACTACACATAACTCTGCTCACATGCAATAGCAGTAAAATGACTATATTTTTGTCTTTGAATAAGAAATTGCATATTGCTATTTATAACCTCACACTTGAGGGGTGGGGGAAAGTATTTTTTCCCGTTGATTTTTTTTTTGTTGCACTTGCTAGTTGTGGGCCATGTTTGTTATTGCTTGGTGTTCAATTTAGAAGTTTCTGAATTAATAATTAAGCATCTACTATACATGAGGCACTTTATGACTATTTATTCCTCAAACTTTAATTTATTTAGTGGTAAGGTTGAATTTCAGGGCATTGGCATTATACTTTATTGGTCTTGTTAAACTCTTCATGCCATTTTGAAAGATTTGTTACATGCCTACTGTAGTTTTATATTTATTCATTCAAATCTGGCTTTGTTGTTAAATTTTCAATAATGATCAACCATGTTGTGTGTGAACACGTACGTACATGACCAGTATATTGCTTGTACCTTCCTAAAACAAAGTGGTAGGAGAACATACCTGAATGGACAAATGCGTTGCTTAAGAAATCAGTCTTGATAGTCTCTCTTTCTGCATTTCATGATCTTGCATTTCATCAGATATTGTTATTATGTGTTGGGAAAGTCCAGTAGAATGGTTTGTTCTGTCCATTTAATTTGTTTGTACATGTATTATTTTTTAAACACTTTGAAGCAGAGGTGTGCTTCTGATTGCATTTGGAAAAAAAAGTTGAACAACTCCCCACCCAGGGCTTTCAAAAATGTTTGGAATAAGTGGGCATGAATGAAAAGTAAGGTGTTTGTATTAAATTTTGCTTTATTTCAATAGCCTAATCAGGACTGACAGACAGAGTAGACGGCAGTAAGAGGACAAGTAGCCCTCAGACTCCGGCAGTAGCTGGCTTCTAATGAAATCCATGCCCACCCCCTTCCTTGCAGCTATTAATGACATGGTTAGCTCAGTGGTTAAGCTCCCGTCTGTCGTGCGGGAGGTCGTGGGTTCAAATCCCGGCCGGACCAACACTCAGGGTCTTAAATTAGCCGAGTAGAAGGTGCTGCCTTTGTGAAACAATCTCATTCTCAAACTGCAAATGGTTAGACCTTCACGTCTTCTCGGATAAGGACGTAAAATCGTAGGACTAGTGTCCCCAATTAGTTGCAAAGCTAAATACATTTGACACTTAAATAAAGTTACTTACTTACTTTACTTACCTTTTGACTCTTACGTAGTTCAATATTGCAATGGGTGCTGTTGAAAAATCATTTAAATGGGGAGGGGATGGGACAGGCCAGAAATTTGTCATAAATGTGGACCAATATTGTTATTTGCAAAAAAAGAAAAATTACATTGAATTAGATTCCACTTGGAAGCAGAAATTAATATACTATTTGAAGTGGAAACCATTTAAATGAACTGGGTTGTAAAGAAAAGAGAATTAATATTTTGGAAAAGACTGTACAAAATTCTGTAGCTTTTCACCATTAGAAACTTCATTTGAATGTTATTTTGAGTCTGTAGTTGACAGCTAATAAAAATAGCAGCTAGCTGGCTATCACTGTGCAATATTTGTCTAAGACCTTTGTTTGCTGGAGAATGACAGCCAGGGATTGGGTCTTCATCAGCTGGCAAAAATCGACAGCATTCGGCTCTTAGCGACAACATAAAGCATTGTAGTGTACATGTTTGGACCTAATGAACTGTAAGCATATCTACTGTTGTTAATTATTATACATGTAAGCATTATGTACAGACAAGTGCATAGCATGATATCAGGTACCAACACCACAGTTATGCAAGTTCTATATGTATTTTCAGTTGGCTAATATTCAGTGAACCAATCTAGTTCTGATACAACTGATTCCATGAGCTGTTGTGGTTTTAGCCTTGTAAAATTGAAGTTCATGAGAGCAGTGTCATGTACATGTATGTTTATTGGCATAACTTTGTGTGGCTACACATGTAATTTGGCTGTCTTAATGTTCTTCTACCTTTTCCTGGGCTGCATTCTTTATTATTCCCAGCATTGCTTTGCGAATTTCTCACTAGTGCCACAAATCTAATTAAGAATGCCAAGTAGCTCCAATCAAATGCTGTTATCATACGTAGAGGAGATGTTTTCCAGGGAAACATCTATGGGGAACAATAATTTATTAATTACAGTAGATCTCCAAATCCTAAAACATAAGGCAGCCAAGCTGATATTAGGCGTTCCATCATACTCGTCTGCTATTGAAGCACTAGAGGTCCTGGGTTGGAGAACACTCCATCAACATGTTTGAACAATCTTATAGAATTTGATTTTAATCGTACACAGAACAGTGAAATTCATGGTCGTAATACCAGAACCAAGTCAAACTTACATCTGCCAAAGCCTAAAACAAGCTGGGGCAAACTAGAGAGATATGTGGTCTACCTGTGTAGAGACTGGGACTAGCCCGGTCAGACCCCGTTTGTAGTTGTTTGTAGTCGTTCATCATTCCGTTTGTTACACCCGAATAAATCATCTTTTAACAAGGAAATGGATGAACTCCTATCTATGATGAACGACTAACCATCTTTGGAAAACTACGAGGGAAACATTAAGTGGAAAACCAAGCCATAAACGGAGACAACTGGCACAAAACGACAGGAAAACGTCGACGAAACGTAACGGCCGCCATCTTGGATTTCACCGCGACTGAAATCTTAGATTCTACGCGACTTTCGACGAGTCAAAGGCGCATCACAGGTCAACCAAACCTCAAGCACGATGCCAAAACACAAGTGCCCCTTCCCAGATTGTGACTACGAGACCGAAGACGTTGGAGACGAGCTCGCAGCAGTACTTATCTCCGTCCACGCGAAGGGAGTCCACACGAGTACTCCAGCCCACGGCCCCCCTAATCAAACGGCAAGAATCGAGAAAATACGCCGACCAACAATATCGAGCGCTGGAACGAGCGAAGAATGGTCCTATTTTACGACACGCTGGGGGGACTACGTCGAAGCAACGAAAGTACAAGGCAAAGATAAGGTGATTCAACTTCTCGAATGTTGCGACGAACAACTCAGGAAAGATCTGACACGCAATGCAGGTGGCTCCCTGACGAATAAATCTACAGAGGAGGTCCTAGAGGCAATTAAAAAGCTCGCCGTCCGAGAGGAAAATGCAATGGTGGCCAGAGTTCAACTCCACAACATGAGACAAGACAGGGACGAGACAATACGAAGCTTCGGCGCACGCCTCCGCGGCCAAGCCGGTGTATGTAAATTTATCATCACGTGCCATAGCTGCAACACTGACGTCAACTTCACCGAGAATGTCCTCCGAGACGTCGTCACCCGGGGCCTAGTGGACGACGAAATCCAACTAGACCTACTTGGAGAGAAAAACCAAGACATGTCATTAGAAGAAGTCTTACAATATGTAGAGGCCAAGGAATCTGGCAAACGGTCAGCAGGGCGCCTCCTTCAAACCCAAGGCGCTGAGGCAATGCGAAGCCAATACCGAAAGCAGCAGAACCCCAATAGAAAGCCCAATGACAAACCAAACGACAAGCCCAATATCGAAGCCTGCAACCACTGCGGTAAACCAGGCCATGGCCACATAACCCCTGCCAAACATCGAGAGCAAAAGTGTCCGGCTTTCGGCACCATCTGCCAACTATGCGGCCGCCCAAACCACTTTGCGACTGCATGTCATAGCAAAAACAAACCCTTCCAACCGAGACCCCACACCACAGCCAGAGTGGGCAGACAAGCAGAAGGTGCCATCTTTGACAATCTATGCAACATCACCAGCGGAGACCATGCTATCTATGGCATCACCCTAGACCACCACCTATACAACAACATGAATGATTGCTGGATCCAACGTCCATCCAAGCCACAGCCACACATCTCGCTTAACGCCACCATCCACCCACAAGACTACGTGGCCCTTGGATACAAACCAGTTACTGACGCACTCAAGTCCATACAGCTACAAGCAATGGCAGACACAGGCTGCCAAAGCTGCCTGGTTAGCTTGAGCATCATTCGCCGCCTCGGATTAAGTGAAGCAGACCTAATTCCGGTCACCACCCGTATGCGTGCAGCCAACAACAGCGGCATAAGGATCCTCGGCGCCATTATCCTACGATTGACAGGCACAACTGAACCCGGACAGCACCTAGAGACAAGGCAGATCGCATACGTCACCAACGACTCAGACCGCCTATTCATAAGCCGAGAGGCCTGTCAGGAATTAGGAATCATCTCAGAACGATTCCCAACAGTGGGAGAGACGCCCCCCCTTCAACACAACCACACCGTCACCATGTCAAATGTATCAGCAGACCAAGCAAACCAACAGCCTAAACTACAGGCATGTGACTGCTCGCGACGCCAGATGCCACCTCCAAAGCCGACTGCGCCCCCCTTCCCAGCAACAGAGGCCAACCGGGAACGCATACAAGATTGGCTCCTTGACCTTTACAAGTCAAGCACATTCAATACATGCGAACACCAACAGCTTCCCCTCATGGACGGTCCTCCCATGCGACTCATGGTGGACCCGGATGCAGAGCCTGTGGCCCACCATACCCCAATCCCAGTCCCACTCCACTGGCAAGAGGCGGTAAAAGCTGGACTCGATCAAGACGTTGCCATCGGCGTCCTGGAGCCCGTGCCAGTTGGAGATCCGGTGACATGGTGCCACCGCATGGTCATCTGCCCGAAGAAGAATGGTAAACCACGTCGCACCGTAGACTTCCAGTCTCTCAACCTTCACGCTACACGAGAGACTCACCACACCCAGAGCCCGTTTCACCAAGCACGCTCAGTGCCCCACAACAAGAAAAAAACAGTGTTTGATTGCTGGAACGGATATCACAGTGTTCCCCTACACAAAGACGACCGCCACCTTACCACATTTATTACCCCGTGGGGACGGTACCGATACAACACAGCCCCCCAGGGATACATCGCGTCTGGAGACGGGTACTCTCGAAGATTTGATGAGATTGTCTCCCATATCCCTGATAAGACCAAATGTATTGATGACACCCTACTGTGGGCAGACGACATCACCAGCAGTTTCCACCAAGCAGTCAACTGGCTAGACATATGTGGGCGACACGGAATAACTCTCAACCCCGACAAGTTTGCATTTGCAGCCGACACAGTCGAGTTCGCAGGGTTTGAGATCACACTCGACAGCGTGCGCCCATGCGCAAAATATCTCGATGCAATCCGCCACTTCCCCACCCCAAGCAACACCACTGACATGCGCTCGTGGTTCGGCCTGGTCAACCAGGTCTCATATGCATTCGCAGCAACTGAACGCATGCTCCCATTCCGTGAGTCGCTGAAACCGGGTACTTCATTCCTGTGGAACGATGAGCTCAACCGTCTATTTGAAGAATCCAAATCAGCCATCATCTCCGACATTGAAGACGGCGTCCGTATCTTTGACAAATCAAAGCCAACATGTCTGGCCACTGACTGGTCTAAAACCGGTATTGGTTACTGGCTCTTCCAGAAACACTGCCAGTGCTCCTCCACAGAGCCCTTTTGCTGTCGCAGCGGCTGGAAGGTGACACTAGTGGGTAGTCGCTTCACCCATGCAGCAGAGTCACGCTATGCCCCCATAGAAGGTGAAGCCCTAGCTGTCGCTGATGCCCTTGACAAGGCACGCTTCTTTGTCCTTGGCTGCAACAACCTGATAATCGCGGTTGACCACAAACCCCTCCTCAAGATATTGGGCGATCGATCCCTTGACGAAATCTCCAACGGTCGCCTCAGAAACCTCAAGGAAAAGACACTTCGGTACAAATTCCGCATGGTACATATCCCCGGGGTACAACACAAGGCAGCCGACGCCATCTCAAGGCACCCGACCGGTTCCACAAACCCTGACATCCTTACCCTACCAGACGACATAGCCGCCATAGACATTTCAGCCATCCAGTATTCAGCAAGCCTCATCGGACACCCCTTCCTAGCAAGTCTCCGCACCAAAGTGCTGCCTCAAGAATCCTGCTCCTACACCATTGAGAACGAACTAATATATGCAGCCTCATCAACCCTCAGCAACATGGCAGTCACCTGGGAACGCACCAAGCTAGCAACCACCAGTGACACAGACCTTCACATCCTGACCACCATCATCGAATCAGGATTCCCAGAATTCAAGCACCAGCTACCACCTGCCCTCCAGGAATACCACAGATTACGCGTACACCTGCACACTGTTGATGGTGTCATACTCTACAAAGATCGCATCGTCATCCCCCCCTCCCTCCGAGAGGCGATATTGACTGTACTACACTCCGCCCACCAAGGGGTGACATCAATGACGGCCAGAGCGGAGTCCACCGTATTCTGGCCCGGCATCACATCTGCCATCATCACAATGCGGGACCGCTGTTCTCACTGCAACCGCATGACCCCTTCACAACCCAACGCCCCACCATACCCCCCAGCGATACCAGCATACCCATTCCAATGCATCTGTGCTGACTATTTCCAATACAAAGGTGTCAACTACCTCCTAATAGTGGACAGATACTCCAACTGGCCCATCGTTGAAAGAGGACGCGATGGTTCCGCTGGCCTGACTGAATGCCTCAGACGTACCTTTGCCACATACGGCATCCCAGACGAATGCGCCACCGATGGAGGACCACAGTTCAGAGCATACACCACTCGGCAACTCCTGAAAGATTGGGGAGTACACCACCGCCTCTCATCTGTGGCATTTCCACACTCAAACTGCAGGGCTGAGATAGGGGTAAAAACAATCAAGAGGCTAATCACGAATAACACAGACTCACAAGGCAACCTTAACACTAACGCATTCCAACAGGCCATCCTGCAGTACCGTAACACCCCCGACCCCAACACCAAGCTATCCCCTGCACAGTGCGTCTTTGGACGACCAATCAAGGACTTCATCCCCATCATCCCTGGGCGCTACATTCCTCACCCCACATGGCGTGACACCCTTGCTTTGAGGGAAGAAGCCTTGAAGAACCGCCACATGCAAGCATCTGAGAGGTGGGCCGAGCACACAAAAAGGCTCCCCCCCCTGACTGTAGGTAAATACGTTCGGATCCAGAACCAGATTGGACCACACCCAACACGATGGGACAAGACAGGGGTTGTCATAGAAGTGCGACAATTTGACCAGTATGTCACACGCGTTGACGGCTCAGGCAGAATAACACTCAGAAACCGTAAATTTCTACGACAGTACACACCAGTTCAGGCAAGACCCCCACTGCGCCTACTGAGCGATGACCTCAGATATACAGGGAAAGTCAACCAAGACACACCCCTCAAGCCAAGTTCCCCAACCCTGGAAAATCAGGCTACAGGTGGAGCAGAGCCACCATCCCCATCAGATCCGGGCCACGCCAACAGTGATATACCACAACCCCCTGGAACAGAACCAGCACAGCCAACAGTAACCCCTAGACCACTGGCACCAGTCATGCCCGAAGCCAGTCCAGCCACAGGCCCTACTGAGAAGAAAGTTCCACTGGCCCTACGAAGGCTAAGGGACCACAACAAGCAAGGCATACTTGAACTATGAACCTCACACCATATCTGCGATGAACATTCTATTATATATACCTAGTTGTTTTGGTATTATCAGTCTTTACCGACCCTCCACACGTACCGTCAAAATTGCAAAGGAACACTAAAGACTTAGGGGGAGATAGAGAGATATGTGGTCTACCTGTGTAGAGACTGGGACTAGCCCGGTCAGACCCCGTTTGTAGTTGTTTGTAGTCGTTCATCATTCCGTTTGTTACACCCGAATAAATCATCTTTTAACAAGGAAATGGATGAACTCCTATCTACAAACGAAAACTTTCATGCCATGCATCAAATAACTTTAATAACTTAGATTTAGATGTTCGGTCTGTAAGATCATTATCTCTATTCGAGCTCAAACTCTGTTTATGTAATCAATCGTTTTAAACTCTAACCATACACGTTTAATACCTAACTACTATTCTATTTGTAACTTTTATGCTTACTTAGTATTCCATTTAGTTAGTTTTTCTTTTTACAGGGCCTCTCTGAAAAAGACCTTGGTGATGATAGCACCCTGTCAAAATATTATTATTATAAAAAAATCATATCTAACCCTCGGGGCTTCTTTATAAGACATCCGAGGGATTATTCTTGTGAAGAAATCAGACAAATTGTTTTCCTTTACACTACATAATGTATAAATGAAATGTTATTTTTTCTTTTTAGCTTGAAGTATAATTACCATAATTGAAAGTGTACTCAAATGTATTCTGTGCTGAAACTTTGGAAAAATTATTTATTTTTGCTGTTACTGGCCCTGAGCTGATGTAGATTGTAACCAGACTCATGTTCAGGGAGGGAGGGTGGGGGATGTTTTGCCCAAATAACATTGTAGGTCCAAAATTTGCATTATTTGATTCTTTTCCCCTTCTTCATTTCGTAGTGCATATACATGTACATGTAGTTTCTGAGCTAGTTTAAATATGTTCAGCAGCCTGGATTTTTTACAAACTTTGATGCTTTAGAATTCTTGTGACTTTTGGACAGTACAACATTTATGATATCCAAAATGGCATATTCGGGTCATTCCATAGTAATCCGTCATTGCGGAGAAGACAAATCAGAGACATATAATCGAGTGCAAAAATAATAATAAAAGGAATAGCACAACCTTTCCACTTGTGTTAGGTAGATACCCAATAGGTTTACATAAAACACTGAGAGTATTCACTCTTGATGTTTATGGACTGATACAAGCATCAAATCTTTGGCTGTTGCGGAGAAGACTCAGAAGACACCTGCATTTTTCCCCTATAAAATCAAGTTCAAATTCCTCTGAATTTATGTGGTATCTCAAATGCCTCTTTGATTCAAGTGAAAGAGCATTTAATACTATATCATTCAGTGCAAAAAACTTAATTTTCCTTCTTCAAATTTACTGATATCTGGTAATGATTTGTTTTGGTCCTGTTGCGGAGAAGACGTTGCGGAGAAGACAAAAAGTTTCTAATGTGAAATAACAACAAAACTCAGGTATTTGATGTTAAGCCACTTTAAGAAGCTGGCTAAAAGATATATTTTCTACTCCTCTCAGTGCTGCTTGACATGGCTATCTCAATAAATTAAGTCTGATCACAGTAGACAAGCTCATCAAAGATGGCTGACTAGATAACATACCCACAATGCAACAGTCTACTGACTACTAGTTCCAGGCTTCCAGATGCTATAGAGGTGTCATACAATTCTCTAAATTTTTATTTTAGAAAGCCTATTCTTTACTTATTTGGAAAACAAGTAGAAAAAGCTATATCTAGACAGATAGAAGAATGCTTTTTGAAGTATTTCTATTATACATGTAGATGTCTTCTCCACAACAAAAATGTCTTCTCCACAACAAAAACAAAAATGTGAATTTCATACAAACCTGTGGGCGTCTTGATATATTTTCTATGGGAAAATATTACACAAGCTGTAAATTAGAACTTTGGAAAGTTTGAACATTATAGGACTTTTTACCTTCTTGCAATGAAAACTTAGGGGATCAAAATGTTGCGGAGAAGACATTTTGACCTTGGAATGCGAAATTCTAGGTACTTATTTCCAAATACTAATTCTTAGCATATTTCTCTCATAGTTCATCATAAGAACTTTAAGTCGAATGAACAATTTTGGAATTCAAACTTAAATATTGTTTTTAGTTTACAAAACATTTGTCTTCTCCGCAACAGGGTTGAAAATAAGAGAAGGCAGTCAGCAACTTCACCTGCTACTCTGTTTCACAAGCTGTTTTTTTTAAGGACCTTAACCCTTAGTAGGTTAGGACATAAAATAATTATGCCCTTCATTATAATCACCTGCCTACTAATTAGAATTACCCAGCTACTTCACAACTTATCTACAAGCCTTGCAATTTTGTGGGTTTATTTGAGATATTTCTGTGTAAATTGTGTGTGTATGTATTTTTTTTATTTGACTGTTTTTTTCCCTATGACTTGCTGATAGCGTAATACTTATTTTACCATAATATTGATTCTACATACCGTTTTCATTGTATAGGGTATGCCTGAAGCATGGGCGCGACTACTACAGGTGTCTAATATCACACAGGCTGAACAAAAGAAAAACCCACAGGTATTTATATCTGGTCAAATACATTTATTATCTGCCACAATAATACAGTATATTATATAGGCCCGCAGTTACATGTACACTTTTCCACAATGTGATACATGTACGTATCGCAATCCAATATATACTATATCATACAAATTTCTACAAAACAACATGCCCGTCACCATATCTTTCTTGACTTGTGGGCTCAAGTATGTACAACTGAGAATCCCAGTTGGTAGCACACATACACATGTACGTTTGTCATGTTCACCATCTCAGTTAATATAAATTTGGTGCAATCCACTGCTCAACTTTGCTGTTTCTCCTCAGTTTGATCACTGTGCATAATTACTAAAAAGGGGAAGACAGTGAGCACTAATTAAGACTGATGCATATGTAATTGTATTGTAAATATCACAGTATCTTGTTTGGGATACAGTGTGATATTCATATTGTGGTAAGAAATATTGTGCATGCTACCTGGTGACTCAGATCAAGTTCTAAATTCCCCTTTACAAAGAAAGGAAGACATACATATAGGAGAATCTACAATCCTGGTCAAAAGTATTTGGGACACACTACTTCCAACGTAGTGATGACCAATTGCCTTAATATTCAAGTAGTATGTTGTCACAATTCTCTCCCCCCCCCTCTTCCCCCAGACAATGTTGGGATATTAGGTCATTGAACAGGCAACTTTACATTAAATTAAATTAATTATCCCCCTCCCCCTAATTTAATGTTGATCTATATTAATTTTTTTAATAGATCAACATTGAATTGGGGGGAGGGGGATAATTACTCTGAAAAGTCACAAATTCTCTCAAAAAATACTAAGTGTCCCAACACTTTTGACCACGATTGTAGTACTTGATCTGTAGTCATTTTCAGTGATGCAGTTTAGTATTGGTCTGAAATTAAGGAGAGGTCATTGTGTCCTCTTCATGCCCATATGCTGCAAGACTAAATTTCCTGCTGTGTGCACTAAAAATGTTTCATGTGCTTGCTTTTTGGGCGCTGTAGTAATGCTACATGCACTAATAAAGCAAGTACTTATATCAATATGATGTGAGATGTGCCAAAGCACTAATAGCACAGACAGTGGTAGTGCAGTATAGATGTCATAACTGTCACTTCTTGGCAGCCATGTTGAGTATTTGTGTTCAATGTGACCAAAAGGTAGTGTGATGGTAATGAATGGTCCCACCTTTGATTAATTTTAATGTAATTGCAAGCATCTGCTGCTTGTTGGATTTTTTAGTCTTTAGATAGAACATTATTAATATGCTGTGTGATTTTCCTATATTTGAAATTGAAATTTAAAATGCAAAAAAAAGGAAAGGTTTACTGAATGAATGAAAAGAAGTTGTCATTTGCTCTGTGCCATCTGTGTTGCCATAGTTTAGACAAATGAAACCACCTAGCAATGTCATTTTGTAGTTTTTCAGTTTCACACTTCTACATTGTATAATATCTAATACTAAATTCAAGTTTATACCCATCTGTAACAATGTTTCACCAAATGTTCATCTGTAGTAGAAGTGATCAGGTTTTCAGTTCACCAGGTCACAGTGCAGTAAGAAAGAACAAAATGAAGGGCTGTGTGCAAAAAAGGCATACGTGTCTCCTGATCACATTCTAAATTCTCCTTCAATTTCTTTGTTTTCTAAGGGAGAATATAGAACGTGATCAAGAGTCACTTATGTCCTTTTTGCACACAGCCCTTTAACTAGATAG
This sequence comes from Actinernus sp. WN-2022, assembly GCA_030867875.1. Classification (NCBI taxonomy): domain Eukaryota; kingdom Metazoa; phylum Cnidaria; class Anthozoa; order Actiniaria; family Actinernidae; genus Actinernus; species Actinernus sp. WN-2022. Next base: position 34,209,021 of record JAOWCC010000064.1, read on the forward strand.
GGCAAATTTCGTATGAGTGGGACAAACTACATTTGTATGGCAGTGACTATGGCACGTACTGTATGGCATACCATAACATTGAAATTGTTTCCCTATTGTTTTTGTCCTGCCGATCCAATAAAATTACAAGAGTTATGGTACGGCAGTAGTATGCTTACGGTAAGTATATGGACATGCTGTAGTTTGCCCCACTCATGAAATATGCTCTAGACAAATAGCTGTAGGGAAGGTGCCCCATCAAATAAAGCAGTGAATAGTAATAGGGGTTGGGTTGTTCTGTCTTGGTGTTGCAAATATTATTCAGTGATATTACATACAAGCTATAATTTATGCAGATTCAAAATTGAGATACCGTAAACAGCGGCAGATAAGCCGCACCTTTTTACCCAAAATCTTCGTTGCAAATCGGGGGTGCAGCTTATCTGCGAGAACATCTATAAAAGTTCAATAAATTTCCAAAAATTAACATTTTTTAAAAACAAAGTCTACACAAAACAAAAAGAAAGGAAGCACTAATCATCACATTCGAAAGCTTGGGGGCTCCTAAAAGAGCCGTTTGTGTTGTCTGTTTCTTGTTTGTTACTTGTTCCGGATCCTTCGGTTAATAAATCTTCTTTGTTAAAATATATTTTAAGCGGTCAAAAGTGGCTTTTCTCAAACAACTAAATGTCACCAGACACGGAATCTCCATTCTACGCCGCAAAGCTTTTTGCAGTGTTGGCGTTTCCCAGTAATTTCAACAGTTATAGTTCCCCTGTGAGAGAGAAAATACCACACTATTCCGGAGTACTCGTGAACGTGGTAGATGACCATTGAGAAAATGATATCACGACAGCAAACCACTGGTCGAAAATCACGAAGTATTTGGAACACACTTCAGTAATGGAGGATGTGATTTTGATGGTGAACTCTCTGCAAAATTCATAGTTTAATTGGTCCTTTGGTAATATTTTTGAATGATTTGGATATTTTTTGACACTGTGTGTGTGTGTGGAATTTCGTCATAGTGGCACTTTAAAATCTAGTATTGTAATGGGAGAGGACTGATGTACTCGCTTACTTTTGTCACTGCTCTGCAAATTGAATTTCAAAGGTGTGAAAAGAGGAGGGGCTTATCCTTTTATACGAGGCAGATCTATGCATCGTTAAGGCCATGTATGTAACATGTTAATAAATTATTGGTTTTGTCAATGAGATCAGTTTTCGATTGAGGGTTGTAAAACCAAAACTAGAGTCAATCATGGGAGAAAGTAAAAACATACTGAACCAAATTTGTGATTGGTTTTACTTGAACCAATCACAAGGCAAAGTGAACCCAATCGTGGATAGAGAGGATTTCAATTGAGTGTCGGAAGTGTTTTGGTTTTGTGTTTACTAAGCTCTCCTATTGGCTGAGAAAGTAAACCAACCAATCAGAATCAAAAGTAAAACCAAATGTAAATTGAATTTGGTTTTGCTTTGGTTTGTCATTGGCTCACAGGGAAGCCATTTATGAGTTACTTGTGATTACTCGCTCCTATGATTGGCTGGCTGTGGGTAATTTGCATTTGGTTTCACTACACTCAACTGAAAACCGCTCTAACTAACCAATCAAATTAGAAAGCAATCACCTGATTACTTTTCAACACTCAATCAAAAACCACTCTAGCAGCCATATTTGCAGCCTTGCATGTTTTAAAGCTGTGAACATTTGGTGCCAGTTCGTAATGTTTTGTTCCTTGTGTTAGGCGGTGCTGGATGTACTCAATTTCTATGACAGCAGTAAGGACAAGCCAGAGCCAACAAAGTTCTGGACCACTGTCAAGCCTTATGGTCAGTAGTTTACACTATATTGTATATTCATTTTGAGATATAGTAAAATTAATTGTAACCTTAGATTATTCTGAATCATGCAACTTGTTGAAGGGGTTGGGCCATGAAGAACAGCACAAGTGACTTGAGATCAAGTTCCAAATTCTCCTCAGAAAACAAAGAAAGGAGAATTAAGAGCATAATCAGTAGTCACTTACACTGTTCTTGTGCCTTCAATTGATTCATTTGAATGTTTGTAGCAACAAAACCACTAGAGTGCTGCCACAGCAAGATTATGTTTACCTGATATCACTGTCTTGCCATATTTTTTTCACACTTGTATGAAATCTGAGTGTGAAGTACAGTAGGCTATTTCTATTTGTAGAAATTGGTTGTTGCAATAGAGGTCTGATACTCTGATGGACATCAGCTGCATAATACACCACTGACTAAAATCCCAACCATGCCGAATGTTCTGTTTTCACTATGTGGTTAATTTTGTGGTGAAGAAGGAGAAGAAGAGTTGAGGAATTGGTACATTCAGATGGCTGGTTTATTGTTACATTGCACATGTACATGTAGTTACATCTAATGCATGTGGCTACATGGATTAAATTGGCCACCACCAATTAATTGAAAAGAGGACTGGGCCAAATTTGTAAAGCTAATCTAATTATAATCTAATTAAGAAATGAACTCCATTACAAGAAAGAGCACATCGAAATTAGTAAGTTTACCAAGTTTGGGGATGCTTAATTGGATATTTACCATGTGGGTAAGCTTTCAAAAGATGCAGAAATAAGAGACGTCCATACTTGAACATCTTATTTTTTTTTCCAATTTTTGAAAGCTTGTTGCGAAATCATGCTCAAATTTGATATTTCTAATTGAAGGGCTGTGTGCAAAAAGGGCGTAAGTGACTCTTGATCACATTCTAAATTCTCCCTTAGAAAACAAAGAAATTGAAAGGGAATTTTGAATGTGATCAGGAGTCACTTACGCCCTTTTTGCACACAGTCCTTCAATTCCAATGTGGTCTTTTTGTGACAAGGTTTATTTGTTAATTGGATTAACTTTACCAACTCAGTTTGATATAGTTGACACATAACAGACACATATATGCAGGGCTTTCAAAACAAGCTGGAGTTCCGGCAGTTGCTTCGAGGTACAGTGCCAGCTATTTTTTCTTTATCAACAGACAATGAAACGTTTGCTTGACTTTTAGCCTTTTGCCAAAGCACCTACTTTCCTATGTTGACCACCTACTCAAAAACATTTTGAAAACCCTGAATATGCAATCAATTTTACCTTGGTTTCTTTCAATACCATAATAACTATGGTATCATTGATTGAGTAATTGTTATGTGAAAAGAGTTACATGGTAGAATTACTATGCCATTTATTGTATCTTTTCTACTGACTAATATACCCAGTAGAATTTTGATGAGGAGGTGGATATCATAGAACTATGGAGTTTGTGGTGCATAAATTGTTTGGTGTGCAGGTCAAATGTGGCTTGCAAACTGTATTTGTTGCCTCACTACTTGTTAAACCTAGAAACAATTCATACTTGCCAACCATCCTGGATTATGCAGGACAGTCCTGGATTTGAGTGATTTGTCCCATCTCCCTCATAGCTGTGAAAACATCACAGAATTTAATTCAGTCTCACGTTTTTAGCTATTATCAACTTATTTTTAATTGCAGTGGAACCCCATTATAACGAACCTGGTTATAACAAAGCCCAGCAAAAAATACAGTAGTTTGTATGGATTAGATCCTGGATATAACAAACCCTGTTATACCGAAATCCCCATTATAATGAACATAATTTTGAGGCTCATTCTTGAAATCTACCCAGGCATAATGAATTATTGTTTCATTTGTACAACTAATTAACTCTCTTTGATTCTTTAATTCCTCTGGGATGGCTCGACTTTCAGTTCCATATTCTTAACAAATGTACACCACTGCGACACACAGCTGGATACATGTTTTTATTTCAGAACATATGTTCTCTCATGCCTCAGTGCCCAAGTCACTAATAAAAGTTCTAACAATCTTGTGGAATTGTTAGTAGAAAACCCAGGCATAACCAACATTTTGTTACTTTTGCTGGAAAAGCGTTATCAGACCACACTTCGTTATAACGGGTTCCACTGTATTAACATTTCTGATTTTGTCCCGCATTTCCCTTTTCATGGTCTTTTTTGGTTGCAAAGATACATGTAAGCTAAGTGAGAGAACATTTTCTTGAACTTCCATATTGTATCCTGCATTTGAATTCTGTAATGTTGGCAAATGTGATAACTGTTCTACACTTTTCAGTCATTTTTGTTGGAAGCCATTATTAATCTTAAACAATAGTACAATGAAATAAAATAAATATGCTAAGATCTGTTAACATATAAAGTGCATAGCTTTTGTTTACATTTCTAAAGGTTAAATTATTTTGTTCTAAAATAAATAGCATTACATTTGGTTCATTATATTTTTACTTTAAAAGAGCTTAAGAATTATGTTAAATGTGATTGATCACATTAATTTATATTATTTTGACCTTTTTAACTTAAGATTGGCAAATTTACATCACTAATTTTTTTTAAATCATAATATAAACTAACAGTATTTTTTTAACACCCTGCTAACTACTAATCATATGTGTATTTCACTTGTCATTCTCAACTTGTTTTTGCAGACATTTTATTGACTTTTGTATTGATATGCTAAATCATCAAATAAACAAATTAGCTAGTGCCACTCGTATGGTTAATTTGATGTGTTGAATACAAAATTAGGCCTGTTAGAATCTACAAGATCGTACCACAATATTTGTAAATTATGCTTATTTATGGTCATATCTATAAAGAAAAAAACACCATAGTAAACAATCATTTATAACTTGTTTTTATGTGATTTTTATTCACTGGTGCTGGTTTGTTTTCATGGCCATATCTATGAATAATAACACCATAGTAAACAATCATTTGTAATTTGTTTTTTGATTTTTATTCGATGGTACTGTGTGTTTGTTGTTTTTTGTTATAGCATATTGATTTCAAAGTCATGCAGATGTTATAGAAATCCACTCATTTTCTTAGAGTTTTGATGTAAGTACTATTACAGGGCCTTTCTTATCCATTCAATGATAGATAACTGATTTTTAGAATCATCATGACATTTAAAAGCTTTTTAATATTTTCGAAAATACAGCATGGGTTTTATTGTGAAAACTGATGGTCTTAATTGAGGTTTTTATATTCTTTCTGAAAATCAACTGTTGACAAGTCTAATGACCCTCTGTAATATTTAACCTGGCATGTTTTATTAACTTATAGCATCTCACAGACATCGTTCTTCCTCCTCCTCTTCATCTGAACATATCTCTTCAAGGCGCGGGACTCCGCCCCACACCAGTAGCCCATGTATGTCACCTGCCCTGGATGCAACAAAGTCTCTTTCGTGTTCCCCCTTTGGCTGTTCAGCCCCTAAAAGCCAACATTTAAACCGTAAAGGAAGTTTCCGATTAAAACTGAAAAGAAGTTTATCAAAGAAACGCAGGAAATCCCTGCCTTCTTCGAACTGTAATAGTTGTAAAGGTGATAAAGGAGAGACTTGTATAAATTCAAATGAGTCTGGACGCAAATACTCATCACCCCCTTTGCAAGGGCCGCAGCATGCATCATCAGAGAGGATATCGTCTATCTCACATTCTGATACATCAGGGTCACTAACAGGTTCCTCACCTGCTTCCCTTGGCGAAGACCTAGAAAGAACTCTAAGTCTACGTTCTGAACCCATACGCACCAGTAACAATTACACAAAGCTAATTGCATCCCTTCCTAAAGGTATTTAAAGACAACATGGACTGATAAATACTTCCAATGATTGAATACTTGAGTCCAAGTTAAAATTATAAATTAAAGTTTCACCATTATTTTAAATGTTTAATCATTAACTTATCGTTTTGTTGTTTTTGTAGAGACTTTGTGTGTGTGTGCTAATAACACAAACTTAATTGCATGACATTTTTACTTTGTTTTTTGTGTGACAAGTTTATTTTTTTGTAAATATTTATTCTGTTCATTCCAAACCCTGTTTTGAATGTTATGACATGGCTTGTATTTTAACTGTACACAATACATAGAACGTTTTCCCACAATCTTTTTCTCTTGTATTCCAAGCTTTTAATACGCATGGTAAGCGTAATTAAATGTGTTTTCAATCATACAATATTCTGTAACCTACACAGGACTGGAAATTGTGACCGATACGGTTGGAAATGCAACTAAAATTCTTTGTTTTGTGAGTACAATTTTTCATTCAGTCGCAAAACAGATATGTTTGTCTTGATTAAGAATGAGATTTTTCATAATATCACTCAAAATCCTACCTTACACTTCCATTGTTTGTTCGCGAGCAGAACTGGCTCAGTATTTTATGGTTACACTGCTGAATTTTTTTTTTGTGCACCTACCGTATTTTATCACATATAAGCCACACCCCTAACTTCAGCCTGATAAACAGAAGCTTGTTTTTCCCAAAAGGTTTAAGGAAAAACCTTGTGTATAAGCCGCACCACAAAATTCAGTAAGAGTAGTCTTGTGTTCGAGTTCATAAATGCCCGTAATTGAAGCAAAACTTTTCATAAGAGATCGTCATATCACAACAACAAATTGGTTACAACTTTCCTTGTCCTTTCTTGTGTATATTTTAACCTGCTGTCTTTAAATCACTTCAGAATTCTTCTGCTTTTGTTCTCCCATTAACCAACAACATATTTAAGGAACTTCATTCCTTTAAGCGCACAAGAAAGTAAGATTTTCTGGCGAAACTATATGAGCACGTGTCTGAGTCTTTGGTCCGCCATCTTGGATTTTCAATGAGGCCTGGGGCGAGAGTTTTCTTGAATGGCTGATCGAGCGTGAGCTCCGAAATTGAACATGAACTCGATGGGAATTATACTTTATTTGAAAATTTGAAGGCTTCCAAGACCAATTATGGCCTTTAACAACACTAGGAACCATTTGAGGAGTTAGCAGAGAAGATGATAGGCAACTGGACAGCTAGTTTTCTTTGGAAAGAGAAGGAGAGGAGTTTAAGTAGAAATCTTGCTGACACTTGTGTTCTGTGAATTGAATGTGCCATTTCTATTGTTCATATGGCTTTGTTTACGGTCATCGCAAAAAAAGTTTTCAGAAAACACACTCATATAAGCTGCACCCCCAACTTTGTGCCAATTTTTTGTTACTTTAAAAATCTGAAAGTCAAAAAAGGTGCGGCTTATACATCATAAAATACAGTAATTTTTTTTATCTAGTCTCAAAAATGATCAAACTTTTTTTAATTTCCAGCCCTGTTACATGTATATCCCATTAAACTGCACTTTTCATACATTGTCATCATGGCAAATTATTATCATTTTATATGTATCAAAAAATACAACATTGTGCAACCATTCTCTGTGGTGATAAAGATTTCTCTGAGTTTGCTAACCTTAAATTTTATGAAACATAGGGCACTTTCCAGTTATGTGACCAACTGATATGATTGGCCTGTGCCCAGTTCTGCCAATTATATCACACAATTAAGGACCAAAGAAACCACAATGGCATAAAGCAAATTTTAATTTACAAAATATAATAATTACACATGAAAATGCATGCAATCATAAACAATATGGCAGGTGACTGCAAAAACAATGTTTAAATGCTGAGTTTTAGTTTAAAAAAGAGCAGATCTTTCCTTTTGTATAACCAGAACTAGTCCACCTACAGTGTAGTCAAAATCAGCCAGCAAATGGAAAGTGCCCTTGGTTTGTTTTAGAAAGATTAAATGATAGAGTTAAGACAAGTTGTTGCACAGCAAAAGCCCATGTTTTGTTAATAAAATATTTTATTTTTTGTAACCTGTTTAACCAATATCTCTAATAGTAAGAGAATTACAAAAAAATCATGCCATACTGTTACTTAATTTAATAACTCACCATAAAAGTTTGGTTCCACTTTAAGTTTTAAACTGTTAAGTTGAAGGACTCTTCAGAGTTTCCATGCGACTTCACAAAGTCCTTGAGTAGGAGCAGAGTAGAGGCAGACATGGGCTACTGGTTTCTTGCATCTCCCGCATCAGCTCTATGATTCTCGCAAACATTTACAAGTTTATGGAAACTCCCTCTTCATACGTATCTTGATTTCTAACCTATTTGTGATTCATTTAAGATTGTTCTTCATCAGTGTGTAGCCAGTACTAATTATTTGAACAAGATCTAACTACTCTTTCCAGCAGTGGTTTAAAAGTTATAAATCAGAAGTGATGCCAGTACTGGAGTGTATAATATTTACTAATCCTTAGAAAAATTAGGAGCTTTAAAAGGTGGTGATTTCAAAAGCTTTTGTTATGGATGACATCTCAAATTAAAACAGTTATGGTAACTTTGCTGTGGCTATTTCAAGAACTTTATTAATATTGTTCAAGTTTTGAGCTGTTGTCCATTGATTTTGACTTTCTAGTGGTTAGAAAAATATAATATATACAAATGTATATTTCAAGTCAAGTTTCTGTAATTGCTACCTGATTGTGAACGAGGAGTTGGTGCTAGATATAGCAAGAATTCAGAGCTCTGGCCTTTGAAGAGTTAAAGCTGCCTCTACATCAAAGTAAAAGAAAAGCTATTCTTTGTAAATTTAAATTTCTAAGGGTTGAATAAGACCCAGTTAATTGCTCTTAAAAAAAAGAGGGTTTTGTAACTGTCAACATTTGACATTTCCGTGACAGAACAATGTTTCCATGAAAAGGGCATGTCAAAATTACTAAGATAGCAAAGTTCATCTCATAAGAAAGTTAATTTAGGGTGTGTTCGATTGATTGTATTCTGGAATAAGAATACACAGAATTAGCACTACAAATCACGTATCTCAGAATTTTTTTAGCCACTGGAATACTACATGTATCCTGAATATCATATGTCAGCAAGTGCTTGTAGCTTACAATGCAAAATGTACCTGAACCAGTGATTTCCAGATATTCCATTCATTTATTCTTGTTCCACAATACGGCCAATCGAAAGTGCTCTTAATGTTCCTTTTATCTGTAAGTGTGAACAGAGAAGTAGTGAGAAGTAGATCACTTGAGTATATTCCCAGATGGATTTCTCTTGTTTTTCAAAGTGGGAGCATCTGCAAAATATATAATTTGATTCTTGTGATCTATGTTACTGTCACTGAAATTTTAGCAGTTACAAAAATCTGAGAGCTGTTTATTGAAAAAAAAAATTTTTTGCTTGTAGTATTGGATCTTTGCTTGCAGCTTTAGGTCTTCAAATTAAATGTAAATACACCAATTTCAGAAATGTGAGCAGGACTAACTGTCGCTAAGTGCGTGTGTCAATGTTCTAAAATTAAAGTCAACCTAACAGTTATGATTAATTTATGAGGTGTAACCCAAAATTCTTAGGAGTCGTTTTATTACGAAATGAAATGAAACTTCTATTATTTTACTAAACATCAAAAGCTTCTAATCTAATGCTTTAAAAACACTTAAAAGCCAAAGAAAGAGTTTTGTTATCACTGAAATTGTAAGAAGGCAAAAATCTTCCATAAATTGAATTAAATACATCAGTAAATCTAATCTTTGTACTTATGAAATTAAATGCACAGTGTTTTTGTCCTTTTCAAAAGAGAACTGAATAAGATGTTTCTTCCTAACTTGAAACCAAAGTGGGTTCAGTCTGGGCTTCTTAGAAGCAATGCCATGTTTGTGAATTGGTGTAGTTATTGAGCTTCCTGCTCCTACTTATAAATTTATTATTGTTGCCCTGATAATCACTAATATTATAAGAAAATCACATGCTTGACAAGGTAATTCCACTGAAAATTGCATGAGAAAACCAACATCACCCAAGTCACGGAGGGTGATATTGGTTTTCTCATGCAATTTTCCATGGATTTACCTCATCAGGCTTGTGATTTTCCATGAATCGCATAGTCTGATGAATGACTTGATGATTTAGTCCTTTTGTTGATATTTTGCTAAGTTATAAATAGCATGCATAGTCTACAGTGGTGATTCCATTTTTAATGACTCCTCTCAGCCAATCAGCGTCTGATTTTGCAAACACACTGGTGTGATTCAGCTGTGACTATGCGATTCTACATGCAATGTTGTGTCATTTTGAGGTAACTATTGTGAGACTAGTTCGTTTCACATTATTTTCATGATGGGTTGCAGAATTGCATGATGGTTGCATAATAGCAGCATGTGATGGCTGGTTGAAGTTGCCAGGTGAAATGTTTTGAGCTTTGCATCAGTTGATGACAAAGTAATGAACAATTTTAATTACAAAATAAGTCATGTTTCAAAAATTACATTTAGCTGACCGTCAATGAAATGCAGAGTCTGTTCTCATACAAAGCTTCCAAAGGCATACCACCAAAACTTAATTAAATCTCACACTTCAGTGAAATTGGTAATAAATTAAAATGTATCGGATATTCCTAGGCACTTACTTTATTTTAAGATAATTATAAAAAAGAATTGGATTAACCAAAAATATATATAACATTGCAGTGTACACACAGTACATTGAAATTATAATCGTTGTTCATTGAAGTGGGTGTTCGTCCTGAAGAAAAAGCCTGTGTTTTTAATGGATGTTAATTATTGTTGTGTGTTTCAGTAGCTTCTGTTAAAAGGTAAGTCTCTTTTTGTCATTATAGAACCATGTACATACATGCCAGTTTAGTTAGTTGTTTCTAATGGTATAGATACTTGTTCTGTTACAGGCCAGAGTCAAGCATCTAGTAGACCCCCAATTGGAGACCATACATATGTCCCACCTCCGCCACCACATGCTACCCCAACACATGTGAGTATTATTATTACCATATTACCATTGCTCGGTGATCGACGATATGATGGTAACCACTGTGAAAGTGGTGTACTAATCACAAACAAGACTAACTGCAAACAGTGTTCCAACTTTCATGTCCCACATTTGTAGCAGGGATTCACATCAGGGGCTACCTTTGCTTATTTAGCCCCTAGACACCTTTAATACATGTATGTATATTGTACCTTTATCAGACTTTTTCTTATTTTGCAAAAAAAAAAAAATTCAAACAAGGAACTGTAAATGTACAAATAGGTGTGAAATAAAGACTGATTGATTGATCGTCGTTGGACAGCAGACTATGGCCGATCATTTCGCAAAATGTACGATAGATTTTCAGGTTGGCAGGATGCTGGTCCGTTTGCTTTCTGCTTGGATTATAAAAATAAATTATATAAATATATTATAAAGTGCTCCGTAAAAAAACATTTGGTTAACAATTTAGGATTTCTCCAAAAAAAAATTTTAACTGGAGGACAACTTGTATAAGGTTTGCATGAAAATACTTCCTTTCCCATGCTATTTTGAACAAACAGTTGTTAGTGTTATTGTGTTATTATGAGTCAGTGTTATTATTGTCATTAAGGGTTGTAACACGTAACACCTCAGGGCTGTGGTGGCTTATACCTGTATCTTATGTTTGTTAGATTTCTCAGCAGGTCTGAGACCTATGTACAAGTTTGTATATGGTGCCAATAAACACATACCTATCTATACATCTATCTATATATATATATATATATATATATATATATATATATATCTCTACCTATCTATCTGTCTGTCTGTCTATCTATCTACATGTGTCTAATGAGAGTAATTAAAAGTTTAAAACAATCAGTTTTTGACTGTCATTGTTGAGCCTGATTAGGAACTATATGACAACCCTGATACTAGTCAGTAAGATACATAATTTGTTTTCTAATACCACAGCTAGCTAGCTAGTACCGTATTCACTCACGGATAAGCCGCACCTTTTTACCCAAATTCTTCATTTGAAATCGGGGGTGCGGCTTATCTGCGAGAACATCCGCACAAGGTTCTATAAATTTACATAAATTAAAATTTTAAAATAATTTTTTTTATTACCTCAAGCGACACAAAATCAAAAGAAACTGAGCACTGGTCATTGCTTTTGCAAGTTTGGTGGCTCTCAATAGAGCCGTTTTGATGTAAGTTATATTCTTGCCGTTAACATGGTTTATTGTTGCTTTTCTGGAGCAACTAAATGTCACCACACATGGGATCTCCATTCCACCACAAAGCTTGTTGCAGTGTTGTCGGCCTGTTACTTCGATGGTTATAGTTCCTCCACAAGCAAGAAAAATGGCCCACTGTGTTGTCACTGTTCAAAACTTTCACAGCAAATTAGTCAAACTGATCTTCCACCTCTCTTTGAGTAACTAGTTTTTTTTTCAATAGATGGCTTCCAGATATCCTTTTAGACAAGATACATGTATGAATAGACAGCTAATGAAAAAGCAAATTACTCCATGTTGTTTTGACTTCGTTCAGCAAAAACAAAACTTCTAGTGTCCAGTTTTCTCTTTTCAAACAGATGCCTGGTTACTAAGCTACGGATGAACGTGAGCACGTTGTTGGTTTGGTTGACATGTAAAATTCAATCTAAAAAGTGACCCGAATGAAAAGATCTTGGTAAACAAATACTATGGAAAGATAAGTCATGTATGTAGACATGAAGTTTATACCATTTCAGAGCTGAAATTACATATACAACTTTGGAGTTTTCTCCAGTTTGAAAGTCTGATGAAGGTTACAATGTTTGTTTGATATTCTTCCAAAAAACCTTTTTTCCTAAACTCAAGCTTCTAAACTCGGCTTATCTGCAAGTGCGGCTTATCCGTAAGTGAATACGGTATACTATATACACTTCCCCCCAAAATGAAATTTTCCTTTACCAAATACATGTACCTCATCTAGAAAGTGAAATCATGTACAAGTCAAATTTATTTTTGACATGTGTAATCTACATGTATTTAAGAAAAGGAATTTATTTATTTATTTGAACATTACCATTATTTTTAACTTTATGATTTATCGGCAGACAATGACGGAGCATGCCTCAAATGATGCAATAAATGAAGAAGCATTACCACCAGTAATACCATCACGTCCTGAGCACACCAAATCTAAGGTAAGAGAAATACTGGAGAGTAGGGAATATTAACTCGTCTGTGATGTTAGTGTCTATGCACCTTATTTTGTTAAATTTCAAATATCAATTCTGCATCAAGTGAATAGTAGAATGGTACAATATTTCTGGGTTTGAATGCTGTGCCAATGAGTTATAAAGGTTTTAAATTCCAAAATGCTTCAGGGTAGGCATTTGCCATTATTTCTTAATGCTCATGAATGGATGTATTTGCTGATATAGGAAAACAAATTTGTAATATTGTTTAATATTTAACCTTCAACTAAAACACTGATATTTTAAAAAGTAAATCTGTAACAGCAAATTTTTATTTAATAAATGATGCCTCCCCTGATGTCATGTAATTAGCATTTTGGACATTAAAACCTCTATAACTCATTGGCACGGCATTCAAACCCAGAAATATTGTACCATTATACTATTCACATGATGTAGAATTGATATTTGAAATAAAAAAATATGGTTCACAGGCACTTTAATATCAGATAAGCAACCACACTTTTAAATAATGGATTTTGAGTGCTTTTGTGATTAACTGCCTGAGGGCCCCAAACCATTCAATTTGAACATTGTGTCAGTTCTATTTACAGCCAGGAAACATTATACCAAGACTTCATTATCAGCAGTCTTACAAACATGAAAAGTGAAAAGTTCTATCTTCATTTTCTTCCATAGTATATTCCAAATGAGCCTATAAAAATCAAGCCTGAAGAAGAAAAAGGTAAGAACTATCAAGGGTTGTTATCTGCATCTGATGGCTTAAGAAATAACAAGAACAAAAATTATTATTTTTAGCAAAATGTGACATTATTTTAGCGATCTCTACTTTGCACTACAACAAGGCATTGATTAGTTTGATAATGTATAGCAAGAAAAAGCTATGCAAATGTGGTCTTCTGTTTTTAGACTGTCTGATTATATAATTTCCTTTAGTTTGGTCGGCAGGATTGTGCTCTCTTTTGTTTTTCCTTTCATCGGTTAATGTTCTTAAATTTCCTTGTTTCATATTGCTTTATACTGAGCTGTCTCTATCTTTTCTTTCTAATATAATAAGCCATTAAAATAACATCTGCTGTGTCTATTTTGACATTGCTTTCAGCAGCTAAAATAAATGTTTCAAATATCAATATACACATGTAGAATGTGTATTACAGTCATAATATCAGGGGAGCCCTTTGAAAAGTCTAGTTTCCTTTTCACTTTCATTCAAGGTGACAGCAATAATTATTATTAGAATCCAGAGAAGCTTGTTGTTTCAATTGGCTGATAGCTGACAAGGGGAAAAGCCCCAAGTCAACTTTCGAGTGGAAACCAAAAGCAAGTATTCTAATATTGTTAAAGCATAAGCAGGTTCTTTCTAGCTTAGCCACCATAACGAGCTGCGCTCTCTTAGTAACCAAAAAGTAGCTACAATATCCCGCAGAGATTGCGGACTAAAAGTCCGCGATCTCTGCGGGGACCCCAGTAAGACCTAGCATTCCAGTCTAAACAAGTCTTGCTGGTGATCTACCGAATGTGTCGGGCTTCACGCCTATGTGTCATAATCCGTAAGTGTTGGGTGCGTTTTAACTGAGATTTCAATCGTCACTCCAGACGTCCTATTCTTAATAGAATATGAAGATAGCTTTGTTCATTGAACTTCAGTCGAGCAGCCAAACTGGCTTGAGATTGACTGCGTGAGCGATGATTCTCTCCCTTCGGCCACGGTTTTAAACAATTCGTGATTATTGCAGTGCGGAAATATTCTAATTCGTAATATTTTTAGAATATTTGGTGCAAAAAAGTTAGACTTTGAGCTCCTTGCAACGCTGAAAAAAAAATCAATTGTGTTGTAAAATCAAACTCGGGATTTCAAGTCTTATTTTAGGTAGCCTGCCTCACTAGGTATAAGGTTGTGTTCCCAGAAATGCTCAGGCATACGGTGATGCCAGGACTCCAACCTTGGTGAACCAGTCGAAAGGATATAGAACACAGACCTAGTTTTTCATCACACATTAACAAAATAATAGAAAGTTGTGTTCCATATCCCAGAAGCGCTCAGCCATACGGTGATGCCAGGACTTCAACCTGGGTGAACCAGAAAGGATATAGAACAAATGCAGACCTAGTTTTTCATCGCACATTTCAAAAATAATAGAAAGTTGTGTTCCATATCCCAGAAGCGCTCAGGGATACGGTGATGCCAGGACTTCAACCTGGGTGAACCAGAACAGATATAGAACACAGACCTAGTTTTTCATCGCACATTTCAATAATAATAGAAAGTTGTGTTCCATATCCCAGAAGCGCTCAGGCATACGGTGATGCCAGGACTCCAACCTTGGTGAACCAGTCGAAAGGATATAGAACACAGACCTAGTTTTTCATCACACATTAACAAAATAATAGAAAGTTGTGTTCCATATCCCAGAAGCGCTCAGGGATACGGTGATGCCAGGACTTCAACCTGGGTGAACCAGAACAGATATAGAACACAGACCTAGTTTTTCATCGCACATTTCAATAATAATAGAAAGTTGTGTTCCATATCCCAGAAGCGCTCAGGCATACGGTGATGCCAGGACTTCAACCTGGGTGAATCAGAAAGGATATAGAACACATGCAGACCTAGTTTTTCATCGCACATTTCAAAAATAATAGAAAGTTGTGTTCCATATCCCAGAAGCGCTCAGGCATACGGTGATGCCAGGACTTCAACCTGGGTGAACCAGAAAGGATATAGAACACATGCAGACCTAGTTTTTCATCGCACATTTCAAAAATAATTGAAAGTTGTGTTCCATATCCCAGAAGCGCTCAGGCATACGGTGATGCCAGGACTCCAACCTGGGTGAACCAGAAAGGATATAGAACATAGACCTAGTTTTTCATCTCACATTTCAATAATAATAGAAAGTTGTGTTCCATATCCCAGAAGCGCTCAGGGATACGGTGATGCCAGGACTTCAACCTGGGTGAACCAGAACGGATATAGAACACAGACCTAGTTTTTCATCGCACATTTCAATAATAATAGAAATTTGTGTTCCATATCCCAGAAGCGCTCAGGCATACGGTGATGCCAGGACTCCAACCTGGGTGAACCAGAAAGGATATAGAACACAGACCTAGTTTTTCATCGCACATTTCAAAAATAATAGAAAGTTGTGTTCCATATCCCAGAAGCGCTCAGACATACAGTGATGCCAGGACTTCAACCTGGGTGAACCAGAAAGGATATAGAACACAGACCTAGTTTTTTTATCACACATTCAATGAAGTTTGTCAACAAATCAAGTTTTAGATGGACTTCTAGAGTTGGCATGTCTATCAGGCTGATGCAGCTTGGACTCCCTCGCTGCTCAAGCAACTGCAGCAGAAAGGTTGACTTGATTACCTTGAGGACCACTGTCTGGCAAAGGCTTGATGTCTATTGTATTTCTCATTACTTTTCAAACAGCCTTATACTTGATTCTTGTTGAGAAGGATTGGGGTGTTAGTATTCCTCTAAATAAATAAATAAATAAATAAATAGAAACAATCATAATCAGTCGCATCAATGACAAAAAAAACACCTTCAATCATGTAAGTTGTAAGTGTCCACAGCCTAGGTCAGTGGAGCAAACTGACACACACACTGCAGTTTAGTATGTATCTGAGAACCATAATAAAAAGATTGAAGTATTCACTTACCCCTTATCATCGCTGTCCTCACGAGATCGCTTGTGAACGTTCTCAATTTCATCTTGAAGGCATGATACTTGGTACATGGCAGCTTCGAGAGCAACTTTGAGCTCTCTGTTTTCCTCTTCTTGTTGATCTATATTTACTATAGATTATTAAATGACGTACCTCAGGGACAGTTGTTGATGTTGCCGATGCAGTTGGTGTTTCGAGTCGAACGCCACTAAGTTTTAGTGCATTGATGTCATCTACCAACCAGCTGTATTATCTTGGGTTTGAGTTCAATTTCTGTAGCAATATGGCGGCAACAATACCAAACGTAGAGGCAATGCTAAGACTTCCTTGATCTTTGAACACTCGTCGATCAGAAAGCCCGCCATTTTCAAGATCAGATAACTGGACTTTGGCGAACTCCTCAGGAAAATTAGCTACTTATTTTAAAGAGCTCCTTGACATTAAGTTTTCAACAGGAATACCGCAGATCTTCGAATTGAGAACATATCAGTTCTTAGAACTACAAACTACAGACAGATTAGCGATCTTTGCAAGAAAATTCCAACCGGATGCAACGGGATGATGTCAAAATTTAGTTCAAGTCCAGCCTCTAAAACTAAGCAGGCATCCTCGCACCACAGGCGAGTGTGTACGCAAACCGATAAAGGAATTACCAAGCGCTGTTATAATAAAACCGCAAATAAAATATGACGAAAGCAATTCAGCAGGCCTATGACGTCCCTCCATAGCAAACGGACCTTGAATATTTTTGAACATCCGGTTCACTGAGGCTCGTTATGACCTGATACCAAGCTTATGCATGACCATTGATTAATTAGAATCAGTAGACTGATTTTGAGAAACCAGTCGGACCAATTTACCAGCCAAGGTGCATGAGGCTGAGAACATTAAAGTATTTCAAAAACTATTATTGGAGACAAAACTCTTCAGAAACTACATGTACACAGTCTGTATCTGTTCTGATAATTAGGAGATACATTTGTAGCATTTGTATAACACATGTATTTTAGTAGATATTTCTTATGTTGCCATCAATTTTTATTTTTATTATTAATTACTTACTAGCCATAATTGATTCGAATATGTTACATTTTTTTTATGTAATATGTTTATTTGTTATATAAGGTTATACCATGATCAGCTCGGATTCTTTTGTTCTCAGAGGCACATTTAAACCACTAATTTTCCCCGATGGCAGGGAAATTTAGTCAGGGCCATTTCCCTCATTATGCATTGGGAATTTCGAGACAATGCATACTTCTAAATTTCCCCAGCATGCATAATGAGGGAAAATTAGAAGACAATGCAGGCTGGACATGAGAGGGTCAAAAGCATCAACTCCTGCTCCCCTCTGGCACGACTAGCCCTGCACGACCCAAACTGACCTGTCTTCATGATAACCTTCAATGTAATCCATGTGGGATCAACTATTTCACATAAACGCATGATTCGCACAGTGTACATACACACGCATATATATACATAGACACATATATACATGTAATGATATACACACATACATACATGTACTGATACCCCCTGAAATCCTTGTGCTAAAAAGATATATTTATAAGTTATACCATGGCATTTCAGGGTATTAGTGATTTAAATTGTCCCACAAGTTGAAGCTTGAGGGGCAATTTAAATCACTAATACCCTGAAATGCCATGGTATAAGTTTGTTATACTATGATTGCAGAGGAATGGAACAAATCTTTGAGAAGTTTAGTTTTCTCTGCCTAAACTAAAGACATCCCAGTGGAGTTGCTTTTGAAAATGTCTTTGGAAGTGATTTTTAGCTATTTCTAGACCAAACAGAACCCTCCCCCCCCCCCCCCCCCCTAAGTAAACTGTAGTCATTGTTACCATGGAATTTTCAACTGACCTATAATACTGGGGGCTCAAAGTTTTTAGACGGCCATTTTGAAAGCAGTTGTGGATTACTTGACGGAGCTGGCGGGAAGTTTGTTTGGAGGAATACAGAGAATTTCAGGCTTTTTAAAGCCTTTTTCACCATTTATAGAGCTGTGCTGGAGGACATCATTAAGTCTGATGAGAGCTTCAATCAGCACTTACTCAAAGAACCGAGTTTGTGCCAGTTTATTGTGACAGAGAAAGAGCCTCATTTCCCACTCGTGAATGGGCCAGGACGTCTTCTGTCACTTTAGCATGGGCTTTATAAATGGGGGTCTGGAGCCACCTATCATTTTGATAGCTTTTTTGGAATATTGGACAATATTTACTTGCCATTGATTCCAATATGAAGGTATTAGGTCGAAATGGCTTTAGACTTAGTATATATTTTGAAGAATGAAGATGGGGGAGTGCTATGCCGCTGGTGGATTGGATTTCCCGGCATGCTTTGCGGTCAGAGTGGTTGAATTTAGCTTGCTCTGAAGTGCTTTTGGAATGGTGGCTTGGCGCTGGGGCAAGTTTCAGTGTTCAGGGACAGAAAGTGAGGTTAGTGGAAACTTGAAAGCCTATATTTGATGTGAAACATGCATTTTTGTAAGAAAATTTAGAATCTGAGGAGAACTATTTTTTTCTGTCAGTGTGATTTTAGTCTTTTTTTCTGAAATGAAATAATGTAAACTGTAGTTAACTTCTGCAAAGAATGGAGGATTTAGATGAAATGATGAAATGATTTAAATGCAGTTCAGTAGGATCATTTGTCTATACATTATGTTGTGTGTCAATCTCAGGGCCTTGCTCCTTCAACTTAGCCAGACTGCAATCCTCAAAGCAAGTAACCAGTAAAACACAACAAATGTCGTGTTTGGGGCTGAAAGAGTTAATACTTGACTGAGCGCCATTAATTGAATGACCGCTTCCCCTGGGGACAAGCATGTTGTTTTTGAGAAGAGTAACACTAAAATTCAATGTAATTATGCAGTTGACTAAATATTCAAAGAGCATCATTGCCTGGATTTTAATTATGTCACGTTTATGGTTTTAAGTATCCCACATGGAAGAAGTGGGTTTAGGAAATGAAGAGAAGAACGTTCAACATATATCTATATACATATTTTTATCGTTAATTAGCTAGGAACTGAATTAGTATGTTGTAGTAGATAAAATATATGATATAAGATATTCCTATTCCTACATATTTTATCACAACAGTATTTTAACCCAAAGCATAAATTATTATGTAGCAATCAAATTTCATCTTATTTATTTTGCCCATATTGCTTTCACATGCACATTTGAACAAGTTTGTAACTCCTAGGCGTTACATACCTGTAGTCCATGGGTTGTTTATTGCTAATAAGAGGTCAAACAAGTTAGTAAATTGGATGATTTTTCCTTAAAACCTCAGTGATGTTTAATTATCCATACAGCAAGTACACTAGAGCTAAGAGAGGTTTATCATCCTATCTTAGCTCTAGTGTACTTGCTGTCTGGATAATTAAACATCACTGAGGTTTTAAGGAAAAATCATCCAATTTACTAACTTGTTTGTCACTCCTCTATAATTATTAAGAAATAATGCAAAGTTACTTGCACTAGTGTTTATTTAACTGTTCTATACCAGACATATTTTGTACCCTTAAAAATATTAGGGGAAAATAATGTCTGCTTAACCAAATCCTTAATCAGATTCCAAAATTCACAAGCTCTGTCGTCTCATGGACCAATCAGATTCTAATTTCCATATCAGTTTTTCTTGAAAATAGATTGTTTTTCTTACAAAGTCTGTGATTCGACAAAGAAAAAATAGTTAAATACAAAACACTGAACGTGAAATCTTGCAATCTTGAAACTCATTAATTTTGCCATTGTTATTAGAAACTAATTATATTTCACAAGAATTTAGTCTGGTTTAGCAGACTAGTTAAATTTTATTTTTGAGAGGTTTATGATTGTTTTTTGGATGTCACCATTTACTGTTAAACAGTAAAATGAGATGTTTACAGTTTGACTACTGAAACTGGGCCACTTAGATAACCATACCTAAACACATTGGAAAACGAAACTAAAGCATTCCAAAGTATAAATCCTACCATATCCATGCGTTTTTCTTCATTTGAAAGACTGACTTCAGAACTAGTCGACCAAATTCACCTTTTATCGGATTGAAGCTCCATCAAGTTAAAATTAATGCTATTGTCTTGTACTCAACACTGATTGACTGAAGTAACCGTAATTTTTCATTCTGCAATGTGATTGGTTCTTGTTGTTTAAGTGGCCCCGGTTTCATTTCTCTGTTGTCATAGCCTATTGCCCCTTCTCTCACGGCAGCCATGTTTGGCTAGAAACAATACAGGCAGAGTGCACCAAAAGTTGTGTCTGATAGCCCAGGGCTAGCTAGCTCTGACGAAGGGCTAGCGCTCATAACGTCAGCTGCTACTCACTTTCCACAGCGGTTAGCATACCTCAATTGACTTTAGTTGATTATATACCAGTGTTTATCTTCCCTGCCGACACAGACCAACACTAGTTTTTACAGGAACTAGTTACCTATCGTACCTAGTGAATCTCATGTTGGGCTAGTAGATCAGTTTGACAACTTGCCTGATGGACAAAGAACCAAAGTAGTCTTCTTAGTGAAATGAGGTATTCAGAAAAGCTTCAATTATCTTTTTCATCTAATCCTGATCCACCCTTGGACTGAGAAGTTTCAGAACGAGTCAGGGCATGCAAAAAACAAAGGTTTTATCCTCCTGGGACTCCACATGGCCACAACATGAGAAAGGGTTTAGTTGACGGTTGTGCAACCCATTTCTCTTTCTTCTTTGGTATTCAGGTCCTGTAAACGAACATCCAATCAAAGGAACACATGGACATGTTCAGGCACGGGACAAGAGGAAGAAGAAAATGTCTGACGAGGAAATTCTCTCTAGACTAAGTAAGGGAGTTACATATTTTTCTTACTTTTGCATGTGTTCTATATTTCTGATAGAAGCCATAGATATATGCCTATAGGAAACATACCTGTGCATACAACAAACATGTGTTATAACAATATAGACTGCATTCATAAATAGCTGCCTCTAATTTGCATAATTTAGAAGATAAATAGGTGGAGGGTAGATAATTCTACCACATGAAAGAGTACATTAAAACTAGTAATTGCGTTCCATTTTAGAGCAATGTGGTCGAGAATTACTATTGAGTTATAGGCTTTTCAAATGCAGAAAAACACGAAAGGGAGGCTGGAAATGCCTCTGTTGTTTTCTCTTACAAATCTCTCTAATTCCAAATGGCTCTATCTACATTCCTTTTTAAGTTACAGCACTTAAATTTCACAAGATTACTAAAGTTGACATGCTCTTTCACATGGGCCGCATCATGCAAAAAGGGCCCAGGTGACATGAAATGAAAATGTTTTGAAGTTGTTCTACATTTTGGACACAGATCTGTGGTACCATTAGCATCTGCATCATGAGCACCACAATCTGTTACTGATGTGTAGTGTTGATTTCATGAAATTGACAAGTGAAATTGCTGACAACATTTACAATATGTTTACACGGGCGGTTGATTGCAATTGTAGCAAACACAAATGATAGCCTATCATTAGATGTTTATTTTAAGGTATAACTTGTTAATCATATTACGAGCTACAGGGGCAGAATTACTGCAGAAAAGGTATTTTTGGATGAAAAAGTGGTCATGTTGTTCATCTTATTTTATGTATAACCCTTTGTTGTGGTCATAATTGAAGGGCTGTGTGCAAAAAGGTCTTGATCACATTCTAAATTCTCCCTTAGAAAACAAAGAAATTGTAGGAGAATTTAGAATGTGATCCAGAGACACTTGTATGCCCTTTTTGCACACAGTCCTTCAATTGTAATCAGGAATTCGCATCAAAATCACAAAAATTTCACATCATCAATAATTTGTTGTCAATTTCATGAAACTGACATTTTATTTTAGGAATGAAATGTAGCGCTTCATGTCAAGAATAAAACGAAACCTTCAATCTGTTATTACAAACAATATATGAATTATTTAACTTAATTGTTGTCTGGGCCCATCCTGCATGACGTGGCCCACATGGTAATGGTGCTATGTTCTGTTCATGTGGAGAAACTGTTGAATCAGAAATATGCATTTACAAATTACAGCTTTAGCCTGAATTTCAGCCGTCTCCTCTGGTTCGTTCCTCCCGAGAGAGACGTCTGAATCCAATAGCCGATAATGCCGTCCAGTGACGTCAAGGCGGATTAACAATTTAATTTATGCAAAAATGTAGCTAGTAAGAGTTTGTGGGTCATAAAAACAAAGCCATCGCTCGCCTTGAGAAATTATTTGTGATCATGCCGGCCAAAATAAAAGCCTTACCTATATATATATCTCCATCCCATTTGCTTCTCAAGTGCCTCTTATGTTGTGAAAACCTTTTCGAAGCAAAAAATCGTTATATTATATTTGGAGGCAAAGTACAGTTGATCTTTGTCTTTCTGTTGATCTTTGTACATGTCTCGCTAACAATTGACCTTGAATGAAAAAGTACCGTCAAGCAAATGCTATGGAAAGTTCTATTGTATATGTGTAGGCAAGTAGACATGAAGTTTAAACACTTTCTAAATCTTTATTTTCCTTTCAAAACTTGTTTTCCAAAATTTGAGCTTCTAAACTCGGGGTGCGGCTTATCTGCGAGTGCGGCTTATCTGCCGGTGTTTACCATAACAAATAAAATTTGTATAATTTTTTTTACATGGAGCATTTATTGTGGCTCAAGTAAACAGAATAAAAATCTCAGTTGGTGCAGGCCGTACTTTGATGAAATCGATTTTTTTGCAAAATAATTTTTTTGAAGCCTTTAAATTTTAGTTTGGGTTGCACTTAAAGTCGCAATGTTATGGTACTGCGCATGTGTGACAAACTGATGATTTGTGAATTACGTTCCGGCCCGGAATGACATTCTCAGAGTGGTGAGATATCCATTTTGAAATCGGCTTCCATCTGTTCTGTTTGAACTCATCTTACCCTCCTTTGGTCATTTATGGAAATGTATGAGGATGTCCTAAATAAGTTTTAGTTATTTGTTTATTCAAAAGTCGTCGTTGCTGACTGTAGCAAAACTCTAAATACGGAAATCACGAGTGCTGCCTCCCAGTGGGGAAGACTGTTATTAACTCCGAATACAGCGGCATGAAAATGCAAGAAACCAAAAGCTTTTTGGAGTTACAACCAGAAGAGGGTTTGGATTGGCCAGTACGTAGATTAGAACAGAGTTCATGAGACAATATTGGCAATGTTTCAAGTTATAACGACATGGCATTTTCAACAACATTTAATATGCCGACTGCGCTAGGCAGCAAAACCGTGTGGCCGTTTTACATGGACATCCTTGTCGTTTAGGGACAAGCACCTTTATAGTCACAGCTATTGATAAAAAATATTTTCAAAGTTGTAATCTTTAAGATTTACATAAACATGCAGACTGTTAGCGACTTCACTTTGGTAAAATTCGGACTGTTTACGTCTAGAAACACGGCCAAAAGTACAAGCATGTAATGGTAATGAAATATAGATACCATTCTTAACTGCCATTTATCTTAGGAAGAATAAAGTTCCCATAAATCTCGGCATATACTGTGTTAAGGTAAAAAAACTACATTCTACAGTTGTAAACAACTCGCATGTGAATCACGCCTGTCACCCGATACACTGGCGTTTTCAGCAATTTATTTTGATTGCATGTTACACAATGAAGCTGTCAATTCAATGTCTGGAACTTTTATTTGATTCATATTTAATTCATATTTTGGAACAATGATGCTCTGCAGCCAAAGAAATGTCAAAGAAGGTGATATCTAATATGGAAACAGGACACTTTACCACATATTTTTTCAGTTTGATTGACAGCAGGAAGTTTCACATGACAGCATAATGTCTAAAACAAAACCTTTGTGTGCTTTGCTAAAAATTGAAAGTCTCTGAGGCTGGAAAATGGCACCTTTGATCTTTTCAAAAATTATATATTTTCCAAAATTTGGAACATCAAGGTGGCACTTTATATCTCAGCACTTGTGATGACAGAAATTTGGCTAAAGACAATAAAATTTGTTGAACTGCAATCTGGCCCTTTGTTGAGTGAACACAGAATCACACTCAATCTCTCTGGATTTGAGAGTATGTTGTACAATCCACTTGTCATTACAGTATTTTGCTACAATGTACTTAACATACATGTTTGTGTTGTTCAACAGGGACGATAGTTAGTATTGGTGATCCTAAAAGGAAATACACAAAGTTTGAAAAGATTGGCCAAGGGTAAGAAGAATTTTACAACCAACAAGTAACAATAGTCTGTTGTTTATACCATAGAATCCCATGCATAGTCTTCCCCATGTATAATCTTCCCTCTTTCCACTTCATGACCATTACCACCATGTAGATAGTTTATATTCCCCTGTGTATACCCCCCCCCCCTCCCTGTAGATAGTCTCCCACATGGAGATCACCCCTCTAAAAACAGATTTTATTAATTAGTAACTTGTAAGAAATAAATCTTCCCTGTTATTCACATTAATACAGTAGTTTTGTTTTATGGTTTGCTATGTTAATTGCCGCTATTAAAGTGCTGAACTCTACTAAAAAGAAGATGAGTGTTTGCTGTTTTCCCCCCTGCCATAATATGTCCATGCACCATGCAGAATCACCCACCATCCCCAGTGTATAATGTGAGTACAACACCCTTAAAGACCTTTGTGAGGGATAGTCCCAGGGACATGGGAATTTACATATGAAACTCATGTTTTATTAATCAGTTTTATATCACTGATATCAAGATACTGATGTTTTATTGATCAGTTTTATATCACTGATATAAAGATACTGATGTTTTATTGATCAGTGACTATGCTGGGGTATAAAGAGGCCATAATGTGGTGTCATTCAGCACATATGATTGGCTAGTATCTTATGAATTATTCATGAATTTTAGAAGAAATACATGTACATGTAGAACCATGAATAATTATTGACCTTGTGTAGCAGGTCAACAATGTAATCATATTCACTGTGTGTGTGGCATCTTGTTTTGCAGAGCCTCTGGAACAGTTTACACAGCCATTGAAGTGGCCACAGGACATGAAGTATGTGTGACTTGAATGGACACTGTCAACCCCCAAATACTAAACTCTTGTGACAAAAGACAAAAATGACTACCGTATTTACCCGTGTATAAGCCGCACCCCAAGTTTTGAAGCTTGAATTCCTGAAAAAAATATTAGAAAATCTTTTGTCCGAGTTCATAAACGCTTGTACTTGATGCCAAACTTCTTCAAAAAAAGAATAATCTTTTGTTGGAGTTCATAAACACTCGTACTTGAAGCAAAACTTCATCAGATTGTCATAAATAAATAATCACAACTTTAATTCGATCGAATATGGTTCAACTTGCCTTGTCATTTCTTGTGTATATTTTAACCTGCAGTCTTTAAATCACTCCAGAATTCTTCCGCATTTATTCCCCAATTAACTAACAACAATTCCAAGGAACCGCTTTCCTTTAATCGCTAGAGCAAGAAAGGTTTTCTGGCGAAACAATACTTGCACGAGTAGGTCTGAGGTCTGCCATCTTGGATTTTCATTAACTAGTGCCAATCTCCCACGTGTAAAATTGCAAAGAATGGCTGGTTGTTTAGATGCATGCTTTGACAACCGCTGCGAATCAGCCTGTTTTGGAAGGTAAATAAGCTTAATCACGTTTAAATATTCACGAAATTCTAATATATTAGGTCTAAGGTGGGTCTTAGAAGAGTTTTTGCTTTAACTCTTTGAAAGTGCGTGCTTTTTTTTCCAATGATTATGCTTAAATTGCTATATTACACAATCGGATGCGATTTGAACCTGATGCCAGATCAGCGAAGTGAGACTAGTGTTGTGCATTCAGAAATTTACTATTTGTCCTTGTGGTGTTTCTTCAGGTTGCTATTAAGCAGATGAACTTATCGCAGCAACCGAAGAAGGTCAGTAGATAATGTTAAAATTGTCTTGACACAATTCTGCTAGCCCCTTTAAGGCTTCTTAGTATTTATTTGGTCAGGCAGCCAATAACTGGAAGTGGGTACATTTACATAAAATCTGTCTTCACAAAAAGGCATATGGCAAAACAACAGATGGCTACTTTCCTCCTAACAGCCAGTAGAAATTGGTTGCCGACTTCTGAGAACCCCAGTTATTGACTACACAGGTTGTGTAAGGCATGTTCAACTTTGTTAATAATAATAATAATAATAGCATTTATTTAAACACGGTATTGGCGATACTGCAGCATTCAGAGCTGATGTGGCTGTGATAATACAAAAGGAACGATAAAGAAATCCAGCTAACCTCATTGATTATGTAAATTACAAGATGTTGATGAAAGACTATTGCATTATAAGATATTGGAATGATACTAACTGACTAACTAGTTGAGTAACTAACTAATTGACTAATAACTTAATTAGATGAATAAGCGAGTAGTTATGTAAATGGATAGGCGGATGTCTAATAAATAAGTAAACACTTGGACGAGTAAACATGAATAAGTTAAGCATGCATGAAACAAAAATAAAACATATTAGTGGTATGAGAACTTATCAGTGTTGGTCCTAACATTTGGTTGCAGTGGTACGGACCCGATGCAGGTGTCAATGTATGCTCTGATTGGTTGATAGTGTTCTATTTTCTTGGGAAAGTTAATTGCTAATTATTGTATAAAGCAAATAGGTTTCATTTTGCTGTGCATTTATCCTCTTATAGATGCACAGATGACGTCACAACGTGAAGAGAACATCAGTTATGCCACTCAACTGTGTCTCGTGGTGCACTTCTTCGTTGTATTCACATTGTGACGTCATCTGCACATCTATGTTAGGACGCATAGCAAAGTGACACCTATTTGTTAAATATAATTATGTATATGTGTGGATTTACAGCACATTGTATAGGCTGCCTATCACAATATTTTAACCTACATGTATGTCTTGTCTTTAACAGGAGTTGATCATCAATGAAATTCTTGTGATGAGGGAGAACAAACATCCGAATATTGTCAACTATGTAGACAGTTACTTAGTAGGAGAAGAACTATGGGTAAGTGTTTTCATGTGAATTGTCATTTACATTTTAGTAAAACTCTGATGTTTGTAGTACACATTTTTCAGCCTGATGTCAGTATTTTTCAGCCTGATGCTGGTATAAAAAGCCAGCTACAACCAATGTGTGAAAAGAACTTACCAGTTAATTTTTTTGAGTAACAGATGATTGCAAAGTTTTCTATATGGCAATCTTTGTTTACATTTTTGTCTCATTAACATAAATCATACTTGAAGCTGCAAACAAACCGAGTCCACATATCAAAAGAGAAAGTCACACTCAGTAATTACCAAAAATTTTAGATTAATATGTTGAATAGTTTTTGAGAAAACAGCTTTTCAAAAGTGCAAAATTTACAAAGAATGCATGGTGTGTGGCAATTTAGATAAACAAACCGACTCTATAAATCGAAAGAAAACGTCAAACTTTGTAATTAACAGTCATATCTGTGGTGCAATCAGTTACAGCATTCGGCTGTTAACTAGGGTATCACTTATACTAACAAGGCAAAATGTAAACAATGACGTCAGCAACAATTGCCGTATTACAGTGTGCCAAATGATTGTGAAGTGTTGCTAAAATATGCTTTCCCTACCCACCCTTAGGTTGTGATGGAGTACTTGGCAGGAGGTTCATTAACAGATGTTGTAACAGAGACTTGTATGGATGAAGGCCAGATTGCATCAGTATGCAGAGAGGTATTGCACTAAGAAACTATATATATTTTTGTTTATCCTCAGATGAATGAGGCTGATTGGGCCTCTAGCAAGATAATTATGCTAATGTATCCCGAGACTCATTCCACACACACTCCTTACTACATTCATATATTCTCAACATTCAACTTGCATGTTGATTTTTATGGAGAGAGGAAAATGGGTGGAACCCGGAGAAAAACCATCGGGTTTGGGTGAGAATCAACAGACTCAACTCGCATATGACGGCGCGTCCGGGAATCGAATTTGGGCCACAGTGGTGAGAGACGAGTTGTTTTATGTGCTGCGCCAGCGAGCACTCTTGAACTTGGTACTGTGCAACTATTGTAACCGGGGCCACTTAGACAACAAGAACCTTTGCTGGTGTAGGATGCTTGCTTTTATATACCGCCGTCCACACTTGTGGATGAAAGAAACAGGTTTTGAACCCAGTTTTTACCAGAAATACGTGATGTGGAAAACACAACACGTTGCTTACGCTATTTGAGCCCACATTAGTTGATTGACATCAGGTTTCAAAATCATGTGGAGGATTATGACAGGGTTGCTAGTTAACCCAAATGCATGTGTGACAAAGGAAGGGTCCTGCACAGGCAGAGGTTTTCTTCCCTCTCTCTCTCACCGTGGGAATGAAGAGATCTCTGCTAGCAGGGAAGGTAGTACAATGTCGACTTTCTCTTTATTTTCCCCAGTGTTTGCAGGCTCTTGATTTCTTGCACTGCAATGGTGTCATTCACAGAGATATCAAAAGTGACAATATTCTTCTAGGAATGGATGGACAAGTAAAGCTAAGTAAGTACTCTATTGATGACTTTCTTACTTATAATTTTTTCTTCTACTATTTGCTGGAAATAGAAGTATCTAAATGTAAATATTTTTTTATGTTCAAGTTCGATATTTCTGAATGAAGACCGTAATGCGATACGGGTAATTGAACATGGTAATGTTTGTGAATGAATTACTCGGAACAAGATTAACAAATGTAACTGACAGATGCTCTCTCGATATTTGAGGGTGAGCAGCTGCTGTACTCAGGCTATTCAAGCCAATTCTAATGGGGGAGGGCACCGTTATTAACAGGAAATGCATAGGATTTTCCACCCCTCCCCCCTCAGTTTTGCATGGTTCGCAGATCTTACCCCAAATTTACCTTTTACCGGATTGAAGCTTGAACAAGTGGAAATGCTATTGTCTTGCACTTGACACTGATTGGCTCAAATAACTGAAAGTTGGAATACTTTGTTCTGCAATGTGATTATGCGATCATTTCCTCTTATAAATTGACGTTGGTTCTCATTTTCTGAGTGGCCCAAGTTACAG
This sequence comes from Actinernus sp. WN-2022, assembly GCA_030867875.1. Taxonomy (NCBI): domain Eukaryota; kingdom Metazoa; phylum Cnidaria; class Anthozoa; order Actiniaria; family Actinernidae; genus Actinernus; species Actinernus sp. WN-2022. The sequence goes on from JAOWCC010000064.1 coordinate 34,238,625, forward strand.
TTGTCACACAGTGTTTCTTTGGAACTTACAGTAAATCATGAATGGCAAATGTTATCCTCCACAGCTGATTTCGGTTTTTGTGCCACAATAACCCCTGAACAGAATAAACGTTCTACTATGGTGGGCACTCCATATTGGATGGCTCCTGAGGTGGTGACGAGAAAGCAATATGGACCAAGGGTAAGACGTTAAGGCACCAGTGTCAAGAAAGTAGCTAGAAATAGTTAGCACAGGCTTAGTGGTGTAAGTATTGTTTAATAAACAAGCAGCAATTTACAAACATGAGGGCATAGACCGAGTGTTTGTAGATCTGATAAAACGTACTGCGAGTTTAAAAACGTTGATGTATTGAGTAATGTGGCGATGTGACCTATTTCGGCCGATAAAGTCCAAGCAAACGTTTATATAAATGAGGACCGTATCTATATCATATTTAAAACTACTCATTACACTTTTCTTCTTCTTTTTGAATTATTAATGAGTTTGAGAAATGAGTAGCTATGCTTTATCGGATTTAACAAAAGGTTAGGTGTAAGAGTCATGTTTTTCAGTTATTTTGGCTATACGACCTAGTTTTTACAGGAACTAGTTATCTATCGTAGTTTACAGTCAAATGGATAAACATAAGGCCGATGGCTCAGGTGCCTGTACATTGTAAGTTTAACATCCTTATCCAAAAGGATGTATATGCTTAGAGAGCAGGTCAAAACACATGCCCCAGATAGGGACCCTGTCCCATTTTTTTCACAAGACACAGCTGTCAGCGCAGGGTACCTCCCCCATTTTTGACCATCTGTTTACCATTCTGGGGGGCCTACTGGTAATTTTAATACAGCATATGAAATGATAACGTAAGAAAAAACATACAGTGCAGTTGTTTCTAGATTATGCCTTTTAGTTTTGAAGATATTTAAGAACAAAATATTTTTAATATTGAGTTTTCTCTCCAGAGGAGATGGCTGGCAGCAGCCCCCACCCCCCTACCCCCCTACCCCAAAATGGGTCCGTCGAGAGGGTATGTGTTTTGACCTGCTCCCTAGCTGAGGTGAAGATTGTTTTGCAAAGGAAGCAATTTCTCCTCAAAATCTTTTTTAAGGTGTGAGTGTTGTAATACACATCAGACTATTAACTATTTCTAGCTAGCATTCCTTAATCGACTTTTACTTGATTATACCGTTGTTTATCTTTCCCGTCAAGGCATACCAACACTAGTTTTTACAGGAACTAGCTACCACTACTTTGATGAATGGTTTGATTCAATATTTGAATTGTGTATAGAGCATTATGATATAACCTTGGGGACGGTTTGCATTTTGTGTTATTAATTAAGTGTATACACTCCAGCTCTCCTTTCTCATCGCCTTTGTGCTCCATTTCAGGTTGATATTTGGAGTTTAGGAATAATGGCAATAGAAATGGTCGAGGGAGAGCCACCTTATCTGAATGAAAACCCTCTGAGGGTAAGTGTAGAAATATCTCAGATTTGCGACTGTGTCATAAATAGAGTTTTGCAGTAACCACTCCAAATATGGCATTTGAGATGAACAGCCATTGAAGTGCTGTCTGTGTAATACACACCATATATAGACTGCTAGAAAGTCCATTCTTTTCGGTTATTTTCTATTTTAGCGTGAAGCCATTCCAAATGGTTCAATATGACCTAATGTGACATAAGGCTGGGTTAACAGCAATGGGAAATTACTTATTGGATTTTGTAAGAGTTTAATTCAATAATTAGTTGTAAGTAGAACAAGTACCGCTAATGATCAATACATTACTGAGTCTGCCTATGTTGATTATGTTTGTTGCTAGTGTGAACCAGGGCTAATGAATTACAATTGTTATCATAACCAGGCTCTGTACTTGATTGCAACGAATGGCACACCTGAACTAGCTCACCCAGAGAAGCTCTCTCCTGTGTTCAAAGACTTCTTGGCCCAGTCTTTAGAGATGGATGTCGAAAAACGAGCATCTTCACGGGAGCTATTAACGGTAAATTACATTCAATGATTCGCTAGGGTTGCCACAGGTCAGGGAAAAGTCAGGGAAATGTTTTTTTTCAAGGTCAGGGAAAAGTCAGCGAATTTTGATCTCAGTCAGGGAAAACTGGTATTTGACTAAAAGTCAGGGAAAATTGAAATTTTGAGAGTATTGTTAGAAGGAAAAGCTGAAGAGAAGAATCAAAGATCAACTTGGTAATAAATGGATGGAAATGATGGTTGTAAGAGGTGGTTGGAGGCCGTTGTTATATGCGATTTCGTGTATTTGGGCGGGGAAAATTGAAGTATGAGTCAGGGAATTTAGAAGTCTGATCTCTGTGGCAACCATCTTCGCACAGTCTTGAAAAGTCCTGAAATTGACTCAGTGCTGGGTCCTGTTGTTCAAAGGGTGGACAACGTTAATCCACTGGATAAATCCCTATGCAGCTTTTTTATCCACATCCACTCCTTTCCTCAACTCCGAAATGGCTAATAGAATCCTGCTTTTCAATTTTCAGCATCCATTCCTGAAACAGGCCAAGCCCCTGGCAAGTCTGGTCCCCCTGATTCTTGCCGCGAAAGAGGCCACTTCAAGGCACTCATAAATAAGGCCCATCTTAATAATGTCCTATTAGGCCACAATAATAATAACCAGAATAGGCCCTCCACAGGGTAATTTTCACATTAGGGAAAAGCACCAATGGCGCTTTGTTTTCAATTATGTTGAGTTTTTTTAATACAAAAATATTTTTTTCATAAACCGTCTTATTACATAAAATCAGTAATGATATAGGGACACATTTTACAGTTTATTTGATGAGCCATTTTTTCAGTCATTATTTTCTTCAGACCTCGAAACGACTAGTATTAATCAAAGAGAAAAGGTTAAATAACCCTTTTTACGATAAACCTCCGTGAACAGAATGGGGAAAGTGATTCTTCATGGGAGTTTGCCGAAGGGAACTGTACATTTTTATGGAAATGCCATTTTTATAACTGTGCCGTATTACAAAAGATATTATGTAGAGACAACATTTTATTGCCGAGTATGTAAGAAAAGAACAATTCTTGTGTGTTAATTTAGTCCTGCCTCATGTCTGTGGACTGTGAACGTGTCTGGCATTTCATTACCCTGGTTCCAGAGGCCACAGTGACCGACGTAACCGAGTGGACCTGGGGTCGATAGCCAGAAGATTTGTAACAAAATCCTGAACAGAAATGCGAGGATAAAGAAAGTTATGCCGACTGTCGACAGCAGCACGCTATAGCGTGTGTACCTCTTTTTCCCCATAATCCCAAACTACTGTTATAATCAAACGTATGATGAAATTAAAGTAAAAAGAGATTCATAGATTTTAGATAAAGTTTTTATCTAACCGAAGTCATTTTTAACCAGCCATTTCTCATTACTGTTTGACTGTGACTGTAACAGGGACCACTTAGACAACGAGAACCAAACACATTGCATACAGGATAAAAATAAAGCATTCCAACATGTGGTTATTTGATCCAATCAGTGCTGAATGCAAAGAGCTTATTACACGGAAAGTTGTGTAATACGAGTCAGTTTTATTAAAATAAAATTGACGAGTAAAAATTCCCAGCCGTATTACACAACTCTTCGTGTAATATATTGTTTATTACCTTACTGCTGTTTGAAGAAAATCTCGAGAGAAGAAATCTCTTAGCCTCATATTGAAGTCCTTTCGCGCGCTAAAAGCTGATTGGCTGTTACTCAAACAGCCCCATTTCGATTGGCTCGCGCGCTTACAAAACCTTTTAAGTGTTAAATAAACCTGTGCAAACCTGTTTGCGACCCGTGTAAACATTTGCATTCGAAAACGCCAAGTCGTAGAATACTTGCTCGAGCCTCGATCCCGTGAAAGGCAAACTTGGTGGACTAGTTTTGAAGTCGAAGACTTTTGAATGAAGAGAATCGCGTGGATCTGCTAGTATTTGTAAGTTGGAATGATTTGTTTTCCTCTAGCAATGTGTTTAGTTCTCGTTGTCTAAGTGTCTCCGGTTCAGTAGTCACACTGTAACGTGTTTTCATGTCCTTTTGTGCTGTCTCATTTTGATGTTTTAAAAACGCTGGTCAGTGTATTCAGGGCGCAACCTGAATATTTCAGTTTTTTGGCGTGAAATGCTGTGGAAACATTCACTTTAAAAAGGCTCTTGGACCTCGTAAATCCAATTTGTTTTGGCGAGAATGCCGTTGTGTTTGGAATGGTGAGAGACGTTTGGGATGAATACCGCTGACCTTTGAAAATCTTGTGTTTAGGCAAATAATCACAGGTAGCCCAACTACAGAGATGAGATTTTAGGGGAGTGGAATGTTGACAGAGTCTTCAGATATTTTGGAAATTCGTTTAGTGCCCCATCCCGACGAAATGAGTAAATACTCTCCAAGGAGATTTATTCAAATGTTGCTAGGCCCTAACGACTTTTCACTTTTTTGCTTCTAAATCACATACTCCGAGCTCTGAACTCTAAGAAACCTGAAATACAGCCGCCACCTCATCAGCGCGTTCCAGGGAAGTGGACCCTGGAACGAGTTGAGGAGGCGGCTGTATTTCAGGCTAAACGTATAATAAAAGGAAGTTGTGACGTGTAGACAAATAGGTTGATTGGTCGAAATCCTGTCATCATATCACCCCAGTCTCCTGGTTACCTGTGCCTTAATTGTATTGTATTGATATGCTCTTGAACAAATATAGCTAGTAATAAATATTACTAGTGAACATAAATAAAATGCGGATTATCAAAAAAGGAGTTAATTGATTTGTTTGCGTTGTCGCCGTGCGGAAGAAATTTGGGTTGGATAAAAAAGTCTACCCTACCCCCACCCCCAACAAAGAAAGACGCATCCCGAAATCGTCATGTTTTGCACCGCTTTCATTCCCAGAACAATGGAAACGTATTTATTAAAGTTCCCATAAGCCCAACATTTTAATCAAAACAAGAGCCCATCTGGGCTTTCACTCGGGCCACATGAGATTGAAGATGAAATACACTTTCATTTGAAATCCTCTTAGTAATAACCAAAGGGAAGAATTATTAGCAGTCTTTAGGAGTGGCCGGTAGCGCGGTGACTTTCATTCTCTGCTCCCCTAGTATATATATACATGTATGTAATTTAATATTTTTGTTTTCTCGTATGTAAATTAAAGTAGTTGATCTTTTATTGAAAACACTACTTATTCATGTGTGTATGTATGTTCAGACTACTATCGTGCAGCTAGCTAGAGTCTTGAGATATCTGTCAGCAACTCGCAGCTAGTTAATCAATTAGTACTGTTCAGACCTAGTAACTCAGTAGGTTTTCCTTTTTGTTTTTCCGTTCCAGTCGTAAACAGTCCGAGTTTGACCAAAGTGAAACGATCGAGCTGCTCGCGTCCGTAGATATATATTTCTTCGTTTGCACTTTTGACATGATATAATTCTTCAAATGGCACCATTGTTTTATTTCTTATGTTTAATAATACAGTTCTCAGCTGTAAATAAAATAGAACATTCTATGGAAGATTTCTTGTCCTAAAGTTTGGAAACGTAACACATGCATTTGACGCTAGAAAGTTCAGTACTCGCAAGGTCAATTTACTAGTGGCAGTTTACTAGTTTGCACTATCGGCTGTTATGGAATGGAAACATACTTTCACAGCTTAATATGTATGTCGATTGGTCAGAAGGATATCTTGTTTAAATGCTACGGTCCTTTCGGCATCAGGAAATTTTTAAACGGGAGTTTTCGTACAGTATTTCAAGCTATGCTGTAGTGCGAGTTCAGTTACGCCACAAATGTCGGTGAAACTAATACCGTGTTCATTATTATCGGTTTTCTCTATGGGTTCTCATGTATTCAATAATTACTTCTGGAGCTTCATATTTATGTCGATTGGTCACAATGATTTCCTCTTTCAGTTTTTCCCTTTAGTTTGGACATTAGGGATATATCCTTGGAGATTTCGTACAGTTTAGCGACCGTTGTGTCGAAAATAGAAACGTTCGTTTGTCATGAAAGTGCGTAAACAAACTGTCACAAGCGGTTTCATAGCAGCTCGATGTTTGACTCCCATATAGTCGATGATAACGTATATAGCTTCATATGTACGTCGATTTCTCACAAGGATTTCCTCTTTCAGTTTTTCTCTCTTTGCTGGCAGTTCATGCTTCTTGTTCGGGTAGTTGCCCCACTGAGCCGTAACCACAAAACGAGCACAGCATTTCAGTTGGCATACACTGCGTACATCTGCTTAACTAATTAGATTTGTAAAAATCTTAGCGGATCATGTAAATATTCCGCTTGGCTCAAATATGAGGGTTTCTGCCGTCAAAGTTCATTTTTTGTTTCAGTTTTCCCCATATTAGCAGACTTGTATAATGTCTCGAGCTCTCCGAATCCAGTAGAAAGACTCTGGTTATTCTGTCGTAAAACATGGACCTGACCCAAATTTAGGTTGTATTGCATCATTGCCCACGATGGAATAGATTTCTGACAATGACTATTTGAAATTGATATCTCCTTGTCTCGCCTAGTCTGAGCTTTGAATTTTCTTATCTGAGCGCGCCTGAGGAAATCTAACCTTTGTTTGCGTGACCAGCATAGTGCAATCTGATTGGTTCGAATTTGACCTTTAACGCATGCGCAGAAGCCGTCTGACACTGATTAAAAAAAATAATAATAACCACTTGCATTTTCAGACTCGGCGCTGCCACAGGCAGCCCGAGTAAATAGTTGGTAAAATAACTGATATGAGACCCAAATACAACTTGGATGTGCCAGCACGTTTTTGTATAATAAATGTGGCTATGAGCCACATCTGAGTCTGTGAGTCGGCGTATGACCGGATTGAGCTATATTTAGAACGGAGTTCACGTGCCCACACTTTGGGAATCCAATCAAACCATAGTCGGGACAATGCAGCGTTAGTAAAATCACCTCAAAGAACAATAGATCATTCTTAATCTCGATAATTACGGCAAGCATTTGCACGATCGCAGCAGAGTCGGAAGGCAGTTACCCGGGAAACATGTTCTAAAAATAGCTCAAACCGGTCATACGCTGACTCACGGGTAGAGTATATATGGACGCTCCTGTTGTCATATAAACCGGTCATACGCTGACTCACGGGTAGAGTATATATGGACGCTCCTGGTAATGGGCTCCTGTTGTCATGTAAACCGGTCATACGTTGCCTCACGGGTAGAGTATATATGGACGCTCCTGGTAATGGGCTCCTGTTGTCATGTAAACCGGTCATACGCTGACTCACGGGTAGAGTGCATATGGACGCTCCTGGTAATGGCTCCTGTTGTCATGTAAACCGGTCATACGCTGACTCACGGGTAGAGTATATATGGACGCTCCTGGTAATGGGTTCCTGTTGTCATGTAAACCGGTCATACGCTGACTCACGGGTAGAGTATATATGGACGCTCCTGGTAATGGGCTCCTGTTGTCATGTAAACCGGTCATACGCTGACTCACGGGTAGAGTATATATGGACGCTCCTGGTAATGGCTCCTGTTGTCATGTAAACCGGTCATACGCTGACTCACGGGTAGAGTGCATATGGACGCTCCTGGTAATGGGCTCCTGATGTGGCCTCCTGTAACAGCACCTAATTAGCATATTGGAAATAGAAAACTGGTAGACGCAACACTCGAATCAAATTTGTTTTACTATTCACTTATTTACTACTAACTTTCGCGAAGGGAGGCAGTAGAACCTCTGGTACCCAGGGTACCTATTTACTTGATGAAGAATTGATTTTAATGACACAACAAATTGGGTTTATAGGCACTTTAAGTGCCAATGAGTGGGACTAAAATACGGCATTTCCGAAGCCCTGTAATTTACCGTGACTCTGTAATCAATCTTGTACCAGACCCCATTTGTTTCTTACTGCACATGCTCGACGAAAATATAGGGCTCTGGAAGAATCCGATCTTTAAAAAATCCTTGAACGCCATTTTGCGACTACCAAGTAAAATGTAGTTGCCAGGCCGCCAATGGTGGTTGCCAAAGTATTGTGACAAGGTGTGACATGGTTTGCTGGCCAATAAAAACATGTCGCTAAGCGACTGATCGTTAACCTTTAGTCGGCAAACAATGCCAGTTTAGTCGCATTTTCGAGCCCAGGAATGTGTACGCGCTTGTTAGTGATACCGCCGAAACCATTGAATCCACACCATACCAGGAATGTGTACGCGCTTGTTAGTGATACCGAAACCATTGAATCCACACTATACCAGTGCTATAAATAATAGTGTAGATACTCTACTTTAATGATATATTTAACTTCATCAGTGAAAATGTTTTGCCTTCCATGACAACCTAGTCTCCTTCGCAGCCGCCGGAGATTTCGTCACTCGCTCCTCTGGGGGGAGAGGGACGAAATCCCCGGCGGCTGCGAAGGAGAGTAATGACAACCACGTAAACTTAAGAAAATTTCATTCAACGAAATGCGCATGCGTGAAGTTGTTTCTCTTCCCGTACATATGATTGGTTTAACGCAAAAATAGGATATAATGAACTCTGCACACGCAAAGTACACTAAAAGGCGGGTCGACGCGCGGAAATTCAAATCCATGTTAGTGTACCTAATAAAAGAAGCTAACGAAGAATATATTGTTAAAGGTACACCAACATGTCCGCCGTGACGTCATGTGCAACCATCTATATCGAGAAAAAGTCCTTAGTTTATTTGGCGGGGTGGCAGATGTCAGACAATGGTGGCCCGCCAGTTGAAACAAAATAATTGAATAACTGCGCATGAACCGTAAACTGGTCTATTGACGAAGGCGAGTCAAATATTTTACATGCGCGTGTGCGTACGGCTGGGAGAGTTAGGGTACGGAATTGCGAGCTGACAGAGTTTCATTGATAATTTCGCAAAAAGTGACTTCCTCTTCAAATGATTGGTTCATTAGCCTCTCCAAACTCGGTGAGGAAGTTCGACTTATCTCGCGCCGTTACCAGCTCCCAGGTAAATCGCGCGATCGTTACCCTTGCGAACTAAAGGAGGCTACCAAGACAACACAAAACTGAGATTAGACTGAGCAGATTTCATGAGTGGAAAAAACTAAGGTAACACCGATTAAGTGCTAAAGACATAACGTGTTACACATGTATACAATCAAGATAACTTAGATGCACGAAGCATGATAAGCTGGGTCATGAAATGCAAACGCCGGTACTGTAATTATAAGGTATGCTAGTGACGCCGATACAACAAATAAAAAAATTAGTAAAGAGGAAACTCGATGATTATTAAGCTAGGACTGGTATATAAGGAGCTCAGAAATCCCAGGGGTATTCCAGAATGAAAACAGTAAACTGATAACAAAGAGAAATGTAATTAAGTAATAGTCCGGCTAAGAACAAGGCAGTCCAACGGCAAGGAATGCAGAAAGGTGCTAATTGTGGTATTGTTTCAATCGTCCACCTCATTGGCTTAACCCTTTCCCTACTGGACATGTTTGGCTCAGTTGGTGAAATCCTGAGTGCTAACTCAACCCTCCCCCCTCAGTTCAAGTTTGGCTAGCCCGGGTCATTTAAATACTGCTGACTTTTTAAGCCGAGGGCTCAAACTTTTCCCACAATGCCATTTGGGAGAATTCTGTTCACTCGTTGACGGTAGGTATGGCTGCTTCGGTAGGGTTTCTAATGAAATGAGCTCTAATTTTGGATAAATATGCCACTGTGAGAGAGCTTGAAGACATCATTAAGTCTGAGGATGGCTGAAAAGTACTTGGTTTGCTTCTAGTAGGCTTTGTGAGGGGATTTCACAGGGTTTTTCCGTTGTGTTTGTGCTTTCAGACACTGGAAAAAATTCTTCAATGAAATCCTTGGAATCCTGCAGTTGGCAGTCTTTTACCCCTGCTCAACCTAATAGGATGTGTTTTTGTCACTTTAAAGCAACGGCTTGAGTGCAAATCACCGCTCTTGGTTGTAGGGCTCCCCTAACGGAGTCCCAGAGGGGGGAACCCCTTGTGGAATTTTTGTCCATTACCCAGCATGCAATTGGAGGTGGAAACAGGTAAATGTGGTCGAGTGAAATGCAGTGTAAACATCGGCGTGGTTCACAGTCGTTTGGTGCGTTTGGTGCAAACAAACCTGCTGGTTGGAAAGATTAAACAAGGTACTGTAACGACTGAGTGGTGATTTTGTATTTGCTTTTGATTTCAAGTGCGAATGGGAAGGTTTTTTTGAGCCGATTTTCAGCGACTCAAAATTCGCGAAAATCGAAGAAACGAACAACGATGTCCAAAACAAATGCGTTTTTCTCCAAAGTGGGTGAGTCAAGCGATCCCTGTTATAGCTCTGACTTTGAAGTCATTCATTCCTTGAAATAATATCACAACATCGTATTTCCAGCATGTCTAGGTTTGATGCAATAATTTTCTCCAGGTACATGCTTCATATTGGGCGGTTACGGGCGGCACAGGAGGGAAAGGGTTAAACATCAAAATTAAATCTATCAAAACCTGAGGAAGAATATTATTTTCTCATTTTTAAACAGATTTGAATTGAATCTAGTGAAAACTCTCATAACTTTAAAATATGACGAAAATTCAATGTGGGTAACATTATAAAACTGAAAGCTTTCTTGGTTATTGTTTTGGACTCTTCTGATTGGACGAAATGTTTTTATCACAAAGGCAAGTAGGTTTAAAATACAGTTTCAGTGGATTTGATTTAATAAATTTATTATTTAAGGTTGATGTGTGCACAATATGAAAAACAGAACCTTGTTATGTGCCAAAAGCCTATTGCCGCTGAACAATAGAATCTTGCCTAGTTTTTACACGCATTGTTACTTAACATGGAAGACTCTGGTATACTCTATAAATATCTGCCCGAATGCGTGAGAGTGTAGTGAGTACATGTAGGAGCGTGTGTTTTATAATGTGCATGTTCGTTTGTTAGTCGGAATTGGAAACTCACAATTCGTATAATGTGAGGAAATCATTCAAATATTAGAGACGTTTTAAATCTAAAAGACAATCAGGTACAAGTTATATTGCTAACACACCGTCACTGAAGATAATTTGTGTGAGGTTCGCAAGGGATTGTGGTTAAAGTATCAGTTTTTCTGTAGTCTTCGGACTTTTCAACATATACAGCGTAAAATTCTAACACAAAGCACTACGGTTAGCTTACGGTGGCCCACATATGACATGACAAAACTCTTTCATGCCATGACAAAACTCTTTCATGCCATGACAAAACTCTTTCATGCCATGACAAAACTCTTTCATGCCATGACAAAACTCTTTCATGCCATGACAAAACTCTTTCATGCCATAACAAAACTCTTTTATACCATGACAAAACTCTTTCATGCCATGAAAAATCTCTTTTATTTAAGAAATGAAACGGATCTTTGCTTGAGAATTCTCCCAAACTTAATAACCTCGGTTTGCATGAGCCTGTGCAAACATGGAAGATCCGTTTCATTTCTTTTATAAAATAATTATTACTCGGGCCAGGCCTTTGGCCGCCCGAGTCTAAATCTGCAGGCCGTTCTTTTTTTTGGTTCGGTGCAACAACATTTCTGCGCATGCGTTACATTAAGCATTAATTGTTGGCGCTAATAGATTTCTCTCGAGTCCAGTCGCCAGATTCTGCGTTTCGTAGGTTTTATGCCACATTTCATTTTACTCTCGGTCATAATACATACCAACGGAAACACCGTGATCGGTAGGCCAACACTAAAATATTTTCGACCGTGTTTTGGCTGGTTTACCGATCTCGTATCGAGACCTGTGTGAGTTATACAGGTATACTGAATAGCTGATATTTTAATATATCGAAGTATACTGAGCGATTTACTAGCAAATACATATACTGTGGTTGAGCAGTTATGGGTTACTATCCTCTATCGAAATCTGAAGACATCTGAACTCCTGAACTGTGAAAACAACACTGTCACAGCTGTCACTCGCCAACACGAAGCCAGAAATTATACACACTCAGCACTGTCAGATTTATGATGAGACAAGCAATATTCAACTCTCGAGGTAAACTTAAACAAGAATCCTCTCACGGCCGTGGTTTTGGTTCGAGAAATTAAAGGTTTCCAACAGTTCCCTTTATAGTTCTGTAATATAATGAGCAGACTGAAGTTTTGGGAATAAGGGTAAAGCTTTTAATTAGAGATAACCAACAGGCATTTCAGTTAATAATCTTTAATACATAATACCAATATGGACGGCGTAATGGACTCGTCAAGAACAGCAGCTAAACAGGCTAAAGTTACAAAGAGGCACACGAATTTACCACGAATACAATTAACATGACTTCCAGAGGTTTTATAGAGAGAACAGACGCCGCGGAGAAAGAGCCGCGAGGCGGCGATCAGCGAACTTGTTTTGATAAAAGAAGCCCTTACGGTGCTCGTCTTATGGAGTGACGTCATTCCCATGTTTGGACAGGCTAATGCAAACATGGCTATCAGCCAATCAGAACGCGCGTACTATCTAAATTATTTTATAAATGGCCAGTGACAAAACTCTTTCATGCCATGACAAAAATATTTTATGCCATGACAAAACTCTTATGTCATGTCAAAACTTATGCCATGACAAAACTCTTTCATGCCATGACAAAACTCTTTCATGCCATGACAAAACTCTTTCATGCCATGACAAAATTATTTTATGCCATGACAAAATTCTTATGTTATGACAAAACTCTTCATGGCATGACAAAACTCGCTCCCGGGGGGAGGGGGGGGGGGGGTATAAATATGGCTACCATCGCCACACTGACGCCAAAAACTAGAAAGCCTTATAAACTAGTTTTTCTCGAGTAATGCGATTGAAGGGCAGCTTTGGACTCCGGTATTTAATCCAGTGCTATTTTACGCCTTGGTTTATTCTCTTTCCCGATTTATTTTAAAGGTCAATTTCAAAATATAATAATAATAGTGTCAGGAGCCCATTACCAGGAGCGTCCATCTTCCCCACTGTGTCTGTACCCCAGCACAGAGGTAGATGAGGCTATTTTTAGCATTGCGTTTCGCGCGAAAAAGAACAAAGGTAGGCTATTCTTAGCCAATCAGATAGCTATTCATTATCATTCTTCTCACTTTCAACGCGGGAATTCGAATTGCTGGTTTTCACTCAATCCCCAGAGATTCAAATGTTGGTGCCCCAACAAAAGAAGCTAACGAGGCATCTATTGTTTAAGGGCATCAACATGGCGGCAACCTCTTTTCGTGGGAATTTCGAATCTAAAAATAGCCTCATCTACTCCTGTGCTGGGGACCCAACCCATAACAGAGGAACGCTCCTGGTAATGGGCTCCTGTAGTGTACTTATATAGCTGTAATGTACTGAATGCAAGGACCAATTCGGACGAAGTGCAGGAACCGGATCACCTTGGATGGGATCTAATCAGCAAATATATACGAATATCAAGACAAGATGAAAGGCTGATTGTATGGTACTGGGAATATATATATAATAGGTAGAAATTATATATATTCCCAGTACCGTACAATCAGCCTTTCATCTTGTCTTGATACTTATATAGCGCCATATCCATTAAATGCTCTATGGCGCTTTACAATGTTGAAAAATTAAAAACTAAATACAAAGATCATTAAAATACATTAAAAAAAACAAAAGAAAAAATATTTACAAATACGTTTCCCTAAAAATATGAGTCTTTAGATGAGATTTTAAAATATTTACAGTAGAACTACATCTAAGGTCTAGTGGAAGACCATTCCAGAGTTTTGGGGCAGCAACGGAAAACGATCTGTCCCCATATGTCCTCAGGTTTGAGGGTGGTACAATTAAAAGGTACTTTCTAGCAGACCTTAAGTTGCGATTGGGCACATAAGTATGAAGCATATCATTAATATATGATGAGCTAAGCTCAGAGAGCTAAGCTATTGAGAGCCTTATAGACCCGGTATAGAGAAACATACGAGAAATCAATGAACATGTGCGGTCTCATACTTCTGTTGTGAGACAGAATGTTGGTTCGCTTAACTTTCAAGTAAAGAATATACACTCTATCTACGAGAACTCTAGCCTGTACACAGACCTCCGTAATCCCTTCAAAGGAAGGAAAAGGTGGTCTGTACTACGGATGAGTTAATCGTGTTCCGACATAATTTTGCATAAATTACATATCGATTTCCATTGGCCGAGAAACACTAGGCGGTACACATTGTAGATTTCAGATTGTTCATTTCCTATTGTTAACGGCAATGCAAGGACGCGCTGGGAAGCGTGGGAAATAAAATAAATTCCCTTCTTCGATAGTCTATATACACAGACCTTCGTAATCCATTCAAAGGAAGGGATTTGGAGATCTTTCTATCCTCGAGGAAGTGGAAGATTGGATGGATTCGTGAGTTTGAGAACCACGTGAACTCGAGGTTTGAGAAGTCGCGCTCGTAAGCAACTCGCCTGACCGCCGAGGCTATTGATATTGCTTCTGGTTGATCGTCTCCCACAGTAGCCTGCGTCGTTCCCTGCAAATTCTTTCAAACTTCCTAGCTAGGCACTTTCTGCATATCTGTTGAGGCCGACTTTTTACTTGAAATTCGAGAGAAATAATTTATTCCCAGACTTGAAATGCAGCAGTTCCATGAACGATATTCTTATCACTTTTTTCTCGATATTAACCGAGTACTGGACACAAAATGACATAGCAATTTCGTCTTAATACAATTCCAAACTAGAGTGAATCGAGCTCGGATTTTCCCACGGAGCCAGAACTAAGGTCAACATAACCGCTAAGCCAATCAGCACCCGCTATGAGGCACCAGCCAATCAGCGACTGGTTACAGCATTCCTGTAACTATCCACGTGACCTAGAACACGATTAACTCATCCGTAGTACAGACCACCTTTTCCTTCCTTTGAAGGGATTACGGAGGTCTGTATACTATGGTGTCCAATTTCCGCCAAAATCCCAACTTTGTATTCTACATTGGACTTTCTATATTCTTGTCAATATTTTGAATTTGACTTCCAATTTTACTTGTTTTAAATGGTAGTTTTCAAATTTGACCTCCAACATTTCGTGTTCTTCATGCTACTTTTGTTATTCGGATACCTTTCCAATTTGACATGCAAGTTTTCGTATTTGACATACAAGTTTTTTCATTTGACATCCAACCGCAATCCAATAGACGATCGACATCGCGGGCTCATGTGCCATCGTCCCCCCTCCCCTACGTGTGATACCAAAATAAGCCCCAGCAGGGAAGGCTAAGCAGTGGAAGTCCACCCTCACACGGGCAGTTTCAACCGAGCAAAATAAAATGGCGGATCTATGCAGTCGTCCCTAACTGAATTTTAACTCTATAGGAATCTCTATGGTAAGTATAATATCCAATATCCAATATCCAATAACCTGGACGAAACATTTCAGTCAGCCTACAAACAGTTTCATAGTACTGAGACTGCTCTTATTAAAGTAACTAACGATATCCTTTATGAAATTGACAACAATCGTTCTGTAATACTGTTACTATTAGATTTATCGGCTGCATTCGATACTGTCGATCACACTATTTTATTGAACAGGTTAGCTTCTCGTTATGGTATAAGTGGCTTAGCCCTATCGTGGTTTACCTCTTACCTTAATAATAGATCTCAATTTGTTAGTATAAGAAGTCAAAGGTCCACAACTCGCCCTCTGACATGTGGAGTTCCCCAAGGGTCTGTTCTTGGCCCAACTTTATACCTACTTTATACTTCACCACTTGGTGATATTGTTCGGCGCTATAATATGAAATTTCATTTATACGCGGATGACATCCAGTTATATATGTCCTTCAACTCCCTTTGTAATGACGACCAAGTATCATCGGCTGGTCAAGTTGAAGCTTGTGTTGGAGAAATTTGTAACTGGATGTTATCCAATAAGCTTAAGTTAAATAGTGATAAAACGGAACTGCTTGTGATTAGCTCTAAATACCGCTCTCGTCCAATTTTTAGTACATTAACAGTAGGAAATTGTAGTGTACAGCCATCGGCTGCCGCAAGGAATATAGGAGTAGTTTTTGATAGTTGTCTGTCAATGGAAATGCAAGTTAAATCAGTTTGTAAGTCTGCACTATACCATCTTAGGAAAATCAGTAAGATTCGAAATTATCTGTCAGAGGAATCAACAGAGAAGCTTGTCCACGCCTTCATTACATGTAGGCTTGACAACTGCAATTCTGTACTTTATGGGTTGCCTAAAAGCCTAATCCAAAGGCTTCAGCGCGTTCAGAACTGCGCGGCTCGGCTTGTTACTCGCAATTCTAAATTTAGCCATATAACGCCAGTCCTTAAAGATCTACACTGGCTGCCAGTAGAGAAACGAATAATTTTTAAACTTCTTCTCATTACCTATAAGGCTCTCAATGGCTTAGCGCCATCATATATTAATGATATGCTTCATGCTTATGTGCCCAATCGCAACTTAAGGTCTGCTAGAAAGTACCTATTAATTGTTCCACCCTCAAATCTGAGGACATACGGGGACAGATCTTTTTCCGTTGCTGCCCCAAAACTTTGGAATGGTCTTCCACTGGACCTTAGATGTAGTTCTACTGTAAATATTTTTAAATCTCATCTAAAGACTCATATTTTTAGGGAAACGTATTTGTAAATATTTTTTCTTTTGTTTTTAATGTATTTTAACGATCTTTGTTTAGTTTTTAATTTTTCAACATTGTAAAGCGCCATAGAGCATTTAATGGATATGGCGCTATATAAGTACACTATTATTATTATTATTATTATTAAGTATAAGCACTTATTTTGTTCAACTAGACGTGTAGTAGTGTGCGTTAGTCTAGTTTTACTATTGACTTATTTTTGTTTCTTAAAACCCGGCTCTGCTCCTGCTTCGTGTACATGCATATTTAGGTTCGTTCTAGATTTGTAAAGTTTTGCTTTCTATTGCATCACGGATGGCTGGTACTCGAAGTAGGTGCTAAACACTCTACATCCTAAATAAGTTAATACTAAGACAGTTATAATTATTTAAGTTAATACTAATTTAAGTTTATATTCAGTGTTAAGCTTTATTATTTTATGATTTAAGGATAATTAAAGATTAAAGTTTGAATGATTTGTTTAAAATATCTAATTTTCACTGATTCACGAAGTTTTTGTTTGAACTCTACATAAATATGAAATCAGGATTGATTAATCTAATTTGTTCTCCTTTCATTCTTAAATCCTCAGTGACATGGATGACATTAGCTATCTAATTGATGCTACTCATGACATCATCAATACCCTTGAGAGGCTAATAGATTCACCTGATCGAGCAACTGACTTTCAGCCATTAGTCTTTAAGCTTGACTACTTGTATAGAATTGTAGTTAGTCTCAATGTTGATGAATCTGTTATAGAGATGATTGGAATGGCATATAAGATGTTGTCAGAGATAGATATTTTACAAGACAAAATCAAATCTGCTGGATATAAGGCACCATTAATAAAGAGTGGAACATGCGGACGGCCATCTTATCATATAGATAAAGAACAGGTTTTGTTTCTACTTGAACAAGGCTTTAAAGTATGTGACATTAGCAGCATTCTTGGGGTGAGCAGTAGGACAGTGGAGAGGAGAATGTCAACCTTTGGGCTAAATGTATCAGGTAATTAAACATACTTTAGTAATATTTATATACAGGACAATGGACCTTCAATCATTGCCAGAAATGTTGCCACAATTTGGTTGGGATGTGCACACAGCAGATTTTCATGAGACTTGTTCTGTGAAATCTCCAGCACTGCTAAATACCAGACTTTATGGCCATGCACCAATAACAATGTAAGTGCTCTTTGATCAAAATGTACATTCTCCCAAAAATCTTTTATTTTCAAAGGAGAATTCAGTGTTTGATCAGAGATCACTTACGCTGTTTTTGCAGGGGTCCCTCTTCAATTGTATTTCAGTTTACGTCTCGAGTATAATAATAAACGTACGCAAATTGAAATTGAATACTCGAGTCAGTAAGATACTCCCGCCACCTCAAACTCAGCGCCTGTCACTACAAGCTCTCTAACTACACATAGCTGTTATTGAAAATGGTGGTTAACATATTACTTGTACATTTATTTACTTTATCCAGATATGTACAGCCCTATAGATGACAACCAGCTAGACGACCTTGTTGTCCAAGCCACAAATTATCATCCTGGGTTTGGTATTAGAATGGTGAAGGGGTATTTAAAAAGTCAAAAGCATTCAGCGTGAAAGAATAAGATCATCACTATTGTGTGCACATCCCAACCAAATTGTGGCAACACTTCTGGCAATGATTGAAGGTCCATTGTCCTGTATATAAATATTACTAAAGTATGTTTAATTACCTGATACATTTAGCCCAAAGGTTGACATTCTCCTCTCCACTGTCCTACTGCTCACCCCAAGAATGCTGCTAATGTCACATACTTTAAAGCCTTGTTCAAGTAGAAACAAAACCTGTTCTTTATCTATATGATAAGATGGCCGTCCGCATGTTCCACTCTTTATTAATGGTGCCTTATATCCAGCAGATTTGATTTTGTCTTGTAAAATATCTATCTCTGACAACATCTTATATGCCATTCCAATCATCTCTATAACAGATTCATCAACATTGAGACTAACTACAATTCTATACAAGTAGTCAAGCTTAAAGACTAATGGCTGAAAGTCAGTTGCTCGATCAGGTGAATCTATTAGCCTCTCAAGGGTATTGATGATGTCATGAGTAGCATCAATTAGATAGCTAATGTCATCCATGTCACTGAGGATTTAAGAATGAAAGGAGAACAAATTAGATTAATCAATCCTGATTTCATATTTATGTAGAGTTCAAACAAAAACTTCGTGAATCAGTGAAAATTAGATATTTTAAACAAATCATTCAAACTTTAATCTTTAATTATCCTTAAATCATAAAATAATAAAGCTTAACACTGAATATAAACTTAAATTAGTATTAACTTAAATAATTATAACTGTCTTAGTATTAACTTATTTAGGATGTAGAGTGTTTAGCACCTACTTCGAGTACCAGCCATCCGTGATGCAATAGAAAGCAAAACTTTACAAATCTAGAACGAACCTAAATATGCATGTACACGAAACAGGAGCAGAGCCGGGTTTTAAGAAACAAAAATAAGTCAATAGTAAAACTAGACTAACGCACACTACTACACGTCTAGTTGAACAAAATAAGTGCTTATACTTACCATAGAGATTCCTATAGAGTTAAAATTCAGTTAAGGACGACTGCATGGGAACTACTTCATGTAGCTGCACATAATGTCCCGACACATACTGTCTCGAATGCATCTCCTTAGTAGTCTAAATCCTCCCTTAGCCCTCCTTTACGCTCCTTTACGCTCCTTAGCCCTCCTTATGCCTCCTTACCCCTCCTTTACGCTCCTTTGCCCTCCTTTGGCCTCCTTACCCCTCCTTTACGCTCCCTACCCCTCCTTAGCCCTCCTTTACGCTCCTTATCCCTCCTTTACCCTCCTTATCCCTCCTTTACGCTCCTTAGCCCTCCTTAGCCCTCCTTATCCCTCCTTTGCCCTCCTTATGCCTCCTTTACGCTCCTTTGCCCTCCTTAGCCCTCCTTTACGCTCCTTAACCCTCCTTAGGCCTCCTTTACGCTCCTTTGCCCTCCTTATTCCTCCTTTACCCTCCTTAGGCCTCCTCAGGCCTACTTATCCCTCCTTAGGCCTCCTTTACCCTCCTTATCCCTCCTTGGCCTCCTTGTCCCTCCTTATCCCTCCTTTACGCTCCTTTGCCCTCCTTAGGCCTCCTTTACGCTCCCTACCCCTCCTTAGCCCTCCTTTACGCTCCTTATCCCTCCTTTACCCTCCTTATCCCTCCTTTGCCCTCCTTATCCCTCCTTTGCCCTCCTTATCCCTCCTTTGCCCTCCTTATCCCTCCTTAGGCCTCCTTATCCCTCCTTTACGCTCCTTTGTCCTCCTTAGGCCTCCTTAGGCCTACTTATCCCTCCTTAGGCCTCCTTTGCCCTCCTTATCCCTCCTTAGGCCTCCTTATCCCTCCTTTACGCTCCTTTGTCCTCCTTAGGCCTACTTATCCCTCCTTAGGCCTCCTTTGCCCTCCTTTGGCCTCCTTTGGCCTCCTTTGGCCTCCTTAGGCCTACTTATCCCTCCTTAGCCCTCCTTTGCCCTCCTTATCCCTCCTTTGCCCTCCTTATCCCTCCTTTGGCCTCCTTATCCCTCCTTTACGCTCCTTTGCCCTCCTTAGGCCTCCTTTACGCTCATTTGCCCTCCTTATGACTCCTTTGCCCTCCTTATCCCTCCTTTGCCCTCCTTTGGCCTCCTTATCCCTCCTTTACGCTCCTTTGCCCTCCTTTGCCCTCCTTATTCCTCCTTTACCCTCCTTAGGCCTCCTTAGGCCTACTTATCCCTCCTTAGGCCTCCTTTACCCTCCTTATCCCTCCTTGGCCTCCTTGTCCCTCCTTATCCCTCCTTTACGCTCCTTTGCCCTCCTTAGGCCTCCTTTACGCTCCCTACCCCTCCTTAGCCCTCCTTTACGCTCCTTATCCCTCCTTTACCCTCCTTATCCCTCCTTAGCCCTCCTCATCCCTCCTTTGCCCTCCTTATCCCTCCTTAGGCCTCCTTATCCCTCCTTTGCCCTCCTTTGTCCTCCTTAGGCCTCCTTATCCCTCCTTTACGCTCCTTTGTCCTCCTTAGGCCTCCTTAGGCCTACTTATCCCTCCTTAGGCCTCCTTTGCCCTCCTTATCCCTCCTTTGGCCTCCTTAGGCCTACTTATCCCTCCTTAGCCCTCCTTTGCCCTCCTTATCCCTCCTTTGCCCTCCTTTGCCCTCCTTTGCCCTCCTTATCCCTCCTTTACGCTCCTTTGCCCTCCTTAGGTCTCCTTTATGCTCCTTTGCCCTCCTTATGCCTCCTTTGCCCTCCTTATGCCTCCTTTGCCCTCCTTATGCCTCCTTTGGCCTCCTTATCCCTCCTTTACGCTCCTTTGCCCTCCTTAGGCCTCCTTTACGCTCCTTTGTCCTCCTTATGCCTCCTTAGCCCTCCTTAGCCCTCCTTTTCCTTCCTTAGGTCTCCTTAGCCCTCCTTTAAGCTCCTTTAACCTCCTTATCCCTCCTTTACCCTCCTTAGCCCTCCTTTACGCTCCGTAGACCTCCTTAGCCCTCTTTTCTGCTCCATAGCCCCCCTTTACGCTCCTTAGCCACCCTTTACGCTCCTTAGCCCTCCTTATCCCTCCTTTACGCTCCTTAGACCTCCTTTTTACGCTCCTTAGACCTCCTTATCCCTCCTTTTCGCTCCTTAGCCCTCCTTATCCCTCCTTTACAGACAACATATGGAAAACACGATTGCACGCTTGCACGCACAGCTGCATCCCTCCCTCAAATTTCGATATGTTAATATTTTACCTGGTATCTGAAGTTTGTATCTGAAGAATATTTAATAAATTCGATTTTACGGATTTTATTTGGCATTGGATTCCCATCGATTCCCATACAAACACTGCATTTCGCGCCCTGTTTGCACCCCTTTAAAAATGTCGGAATTTATACCGCGAACTGGTCTACTACTATCTTCCCAAAGCTCGCACTAACTACGGGATCTTTAATATCAGATTTGTAGGAGTTAGAGTTGGAATACTATTGATTATAGCATTAAAACATTACTTATAAACGCCCTGAAAAGAAAATTGAAAAATGAGCTCCTACTTAAATATTAATCTGCCTATATATAAATGCTACCTATACTTCTGTCCACTCTGCCATCATTCTGGATTTCGCGTGCTTCATGTTTACAACGTAAACTTTAATTTGCACTCAATTCAGATCAACTCATTCACAATGTGCGTTTGGAAGATGTCACAACTCACTTATCTTTCTCGGAAGGCTTTTTCAATGTTCAAACGTCAAAACTTTAACTCGTATGAAAGTTTCTTCAATTGAGTTACAAACTTTTACTTCATTAAAGTCCAAACCCCGCATTCTCTAGTCGAATGCCAAGTTCCAAATCGCAAAAGCGCGCGAGGACCGTGAGAAGTTTCAAAACAATATTTAATTGTGAGTTTATTTGGGTTCAGCGCAACTCCTGCTTTAACTAGTCGGAGAAATTAGTGATAAAAGTTTCCAAAGCGTGCGTTGGGAGAGCTTAACCCGCACACAATTTTGTAAAGGTTTGTCCCGCTTTCCATAGTGGAGAATTCATCAAATGCCAAGTTTTCTTATAAAGCGCGTGAAAGTTTATGTAAGCTTAAACTTCTTCGGCTGCCTTTTTGCCCACTGGTTCCTACTACTCTCTACTCGCGAGGTTTTGTTAATAGTTTTCCAATTACACGGGGTATACAGCTATTTCAATTAATGTTGTCTGGGAGATAGGGTATAAGGGAATGACATTGGGGAATATTGCATTTTAAAAATGTCGGACGGCTGTTTACAGACTAAAAATGGATAAATAAACCGTAAGCTAAGTCGACTTAGTCTTCCAGGTCGTATAAGAGTCGTAACCATAATTCATTATAAGTTTCTTAAAACTTATAATACTCTAATGCCCTATGGGTTAGGGTTAGGTTGTAACCACACCGCGGCAAAACGTGACGCGCATGCGTATTTGCTATTTCTTGTCCGCGCGCGGCCGTCCCCAGTTTCCCGCGAAAACTGAAATGAAACAACAGGCACATACCGTGATTTTAACGTTTCTGCTTAAAAGTATTCATTTGTGAACTGTTTTGTCAAAAACTAAGAAAACTACTTAAAAGCTAAGCCTAAGACTTTAACAGGTTGAAGTTTTCTTAATTTGTAATTCATTGTGAGTTTACTAAGTTATAAAATTATTTACTAAAAAAGTCGAAACCCTCGGTAATTTGTATTTGATAGCAGAGCCTTCGTTCTTTTGGCCAGCGGAGCATACCGTTTTGCCATGCATTAAAAATCGTCGCGAAAAATCGTCGTTAAAAATCGTCTCGTGTAACATCACCTTTACTTATCCAAGTTCTTCATCCGCGGACATTCCCAAAATTAGCGGCGAAGTATACGACTTTACGAGCCTGGAACACCGGCTTTCGTGTTTTCAAATAGTATCCAAAGATAATTCCCCTAGGCTAGTCAATATCCTTTGGAATAAGAGCTTCGAAAAGTCACGTCCATTTTTGGCTGCAAAGCGAAAATATCTTGTACACAAACTGACAAAGCTCCAACTTCGGTCCCTCAAGTTGTCCACGGCAGTGCCTTTCCCGATACTTCAGAGGAAAACAGCCAAGCGAGATTTGCTGGCTGCTAATATTGGCTAAGGATGCCACTTACAGATTTTCCAGTGATATCCAGGTACAAATTGTTCAAGGTTCGCAAAACAGGCGGCGTCGGTGTTGATGGAGAAGACTGACTTCAGTTTGACAGATCTTTTCGTCCTTTCGCCCGTGTGTTTTCTTTAGAAAAAACTTATTCCCTCTCAATCAATTCATCAACAATAAAAAACATTGTTGCCTTCAGTTCTAATCATAGTTCATACGGATAAATTATTCAAACTAAAGTTGATTTTCCATGACTGTGGTTTTAGTCGTGAAACAAAAACTCAAAAGGGCGCGAAAACTACAAGACAAGACGCGCCCGCCCCAACCGGATGTAAAATATAAACTTCCGGCTTTATATTTTTGTTTTGGTTTTCCAACTAAAAAAGAGCTGAAGCTGAATTGACTACTGAATCTCGTTACTAACGTTATTTCTATTTTAATAAACTTCAATGAACTTCATAGTATCTTTAAGGAACCAGACATACTTCAATGTACTTCAGTTAGTAGCTAATAAGGAACAAGACAGCTAGAAAGTCTTGGTATATATCTCATATCACGCTTTAACTCTTGTATTAATGAAGAAAAAACATATCTGTGGTTTATAGTTTCATGATCAAAACAATTTGAACAAATCCCCCATCCCAGTTTTCCAACCCTAAAACAAAGTCGAGCATTTCCCTGACCCCAGGAGCAATGTTTGCATTCAATCCTCCTGTAATCCCCCACATATGTCCGTGGTTATCCCGTGGGTCGACCCCTCGGGGAAGTCGCTGATAGCTGCATAAAGGGGCGTAAAGGAGGGCTAAGGAGCGTAAAGGAGGGCTAAGGAGGGCTAAGGAGCGTAAAGGAGGGATAAGGAGGCATAAGGAGGGATAAGGAGGCATAAGGAGGGCTAAGGAGGCATAAGGAGCGTAAAGGAGGGCTAAGGAGCGTAAAGGAGGCATAAGGAGGGCTGAGGAGGGCTAAGGAGCGTAAAGGAGGGCTAAGAAGCGTAAAGGAGGTCTAAGGAGGCCTAAGGAGGGCAAAGGAGGCCTAAGGAGGGATAAGTAGGCCTAAGGAGGGATAAGGAGCGTAAAGGAGGGATAAGGAGCGTAAAGGAGGAATAAGGAGGGCTAAGGAGGCATAAGGAGGGCAAAGGAGCGTAAAGGATGCCTAAGGAGGGTTAAGGAGCGTAAAGGAGGGATAAGGAGCGTAAAGGAGGGATAAGGAGCGTAAAGGAGGGCTAAGGAGGGCTAAGGAGGGCTAAGGAGCGTAAAGGAGGGCTAAGGAGCGTAAAGGAGGGCTAAGGAGGCATAAGGAGGGCTAAGGAGGGCTAAGGAGGGCTAAGGAGCGTAAAGGAGGGCAAAGGAGCTTTAAGGAGGGCAAAGGAGGTCTAAGGAGGGATATGGAGGCCTAAGGAGCATAAAGGAGGGCTAAGGAGCGTAAAGGAGGGCTAAGGAGCGTAAAGGAGGGCTAAGGAGCGTAAAGGAGGGCTAAGGAGGGCAAAGGAGGCCTAAGGAGGGCTAAGGAGCGTAAAGGAGGTCTAAGGAGCGTAAAGAAGGGCTAAGGAGGGCTAAGGAGGGCTAAGGAGCGTAAAGGAGGGCTAAGGAGCGTAAAGGAGGGCTAAGGAGCGTAAAGGAGGGCTAAGGAGCGTAAAGGAGGGCTAAGGAGCGTAAAGGAGCGTAAAGGAGGGCTAAGGAGGGCGAAGGAGGCATAAGGAGGGCGAAGGAGCATAAAGGAGGGCTAAGGAGGGCTAAGGAGCGTAAAGGAGTGCTAAGGAGCGTAAAGGAGGTCTAAGGAGTCATAAGGAGGGCTAAGGAGGCATAAGGAGGGCTTTGGAGCGTAAAGGAGGGCAAAGGAGCGTAAAGGAGGGCTAAGGAGCGTAAAGGAGGGCTAAGGAGCGTAAAGGAGGGCTAAGGAGCGTAAAGGAGGGCTAAGGAGGGCTAAGGAGCGTAAAGGAGGGATAAGGAGGGATAAGGAGGCATAAGGAGGGCTAAGGAGGCATAAGGAGCGTAAAGGAGGGCTAAGGAGCGTAAAGGAGGTCTAAGGAGGCATAAGGAGGGCTGAGGAGGGCTAAGGAGCGTAAAGGAGGGCTAAGAAGCGTAAAGGAGGTCTAAGGAGGCATAAGGAGGGTTGAGGAGGGCTAAGGAGCGTAAAGGAGGGCTAAGAAGCGTAAAGGAGGTCTAAGGAGGCCTAAGGAGGGCAAAGGAGGCCTAAGGAGGGATAAGTAGGCCTAAGGAGGGATAAGGAGCGTAAAGGTGGGATAAGGAGCGTAAAGGAGGAATAAGGAGGGCTAAGGAGGGCAAAGGAGCGTAAAGGATGCCTAAGGAGGGATAAGGAGCGTAAAGGAGGGCTAAGGAGCGTAAAGGAGGGCTAAGGAGGCCTAAGGAGGGCTAAGGAGGGCAAAGGAGGGCTAAGGAGCGTACGTAAAGGAGGGCTAAGGAGCGTAAAGAAGGGCTAAGGAGGGCTAAGGAGGGCTAAGGAGGCATAAGGAGGGCTAAGGAGCGTAAAGGAGGGCTAAGGAGCGTAAAGGAGGGCTAAGGAGCGTAAAGGAGGGCTAAGGAGCGTAAAGGAGGGCTAAGGAGCGTAAAGGAGGGCTAAGGAGGGCTAAGGAGGGCTAAGGAGCATAAAGGAGGTCTAAGGAGCGTAAAGGAGGGCTAAGGAGGCATAAGGAGGGCTAAGGAGGCATAAGGAGGGCTAAGGAGGCATAAGGAGGGCTGAGGAGGGCTAAGGAGCGTAAAGGAGGGCTAGGGAGCGTAAAGGAGGTCTAAGGAGTCATAAGGAGGGCTAAGGAGGCAATAAGGAGGGCTAAGGAGCGTAAAGGAGGGCTATGGAGGCATCAGGAGGGCTAAGGAGCATAAAGGAGGGCTAAGGAGCGTAAAGGAGGTTTAAGGAGCGTAAAGGAGGTCTAAGGAGGCATAAGGAGGGCTAAGGAGGGCTAAGGGAGGACTGACACTACTAAGGAGATGCATTTGAGACAGTATGTGTCGGGACATTATGTGCAGCTACATGAAGTACTTGCCCTGCATAGATCCGCCATTTTATTTTGCTCGGTTGAAACTGCCCGTGTGAGGGTGGACTTCCACTGCTTAGCCTTCCTTCCCTGCTGGGGCTTATTTTGGTATCACACGTAGGGGAGGGGGGACGATGGCACATGAGCCCGCGATGTCGATCGTCTATTGGATTGCGGTTGGATGTCAAATGAAAAAACTTGTATGTCAAATACGAAAACTTGCATGTCAAATTGGAAAGGTATCCGAATAACAAAAGTAGCATGAAGAACACGAAATGTTGGAGGTCAAATTTGAAAACTACCATTTAAAACAAGTAAAATTGGAAGTCAAATTCAAAATATTGACAAGAATATAGAAAGTCCAATGTAGAATACAAAGTTGGGATTTTGGCGGAAATTGGACACCATAGTATACAGGCTACGAGAACTCTAGAATTTGCGTTTTTTTATGACGTCACATGACTGGCAATTGAAAAAGGAATGGAACTAGTCACGGTTCTGCACATGCGTGACTAGAACTCCCAGCATCCTTCTCGTGTTGTCGACGACTCTTTTGCGGACGTGGCGGCAGAAGATAGCAAGAAAATCGACAAAAACACGGCCTCAGAGAGGCTTAGAAGTCGCCAACACAGCTCTGGGAAGACAAAATGGTAGGTTGATTAGTACTCTACATATTGATCCTAAATTCTCGCGATTCATGACAGTTTTCATGCACGAGCGAACGATTACGTGGCCAGCTCTAAACTATAGGTTCTGTCACTTTGAGTTCCAATCCCGTTGCTTCTACTAACACGCCGGCAATCTTTCCACTGAATACCTTTCGATTTCGGCCTTCTTTTAATAAAGCTTAAAACGTTTTAAGATTTTATTGTTTTTTTCTGTGTCTTAGGTTATTTTACTGGAGATGAAACGTGTTACATTCACCATATGAAGCATTCGAAATTTCCCACTGATACAGTGATACTCAGTGACATGATAGTGATAAAAACATGAAGTGGAATAAAACAATTATTGTGTGCTTCGTGTGCGTTAGTTAGAGAAACCTTTTGATTGTATTAACACCTTGTGCTAACTTTCTTTGAATCCAGGTTCTTCTCGCTTCAGCAATATGTACGAAAACGGGAAAAGGTAAATTATTGAGGTTGACCTTATTTATTACATGTATTTTACCAATAATGCTACGCGTATGATCGTTGAACGAAGTCCAGGTTGACAATTACACGATGCGGTAACGAGTTCTTTTTTGCTTGCTACGTTAAAATTCGAACCCTCGTAAAGTGTGAGTTTTAAATTTAGTAATTTTACATAGGTGTACTGTAGCACAAATATACCACAATCATGACCTTTGATGCATCACTCCATCAGGAAGTCAGATCAGTCTTTTCCATTTTGTGACCATGTACATGTCTCGGTCATAATTTACTGTGTACAGTGTATGTACTGTTATTAAAGCCAGGTTCTCATATGCGGCAGGCTTGTCACCAGCATTTGCCGTAGGTATACAGCCAGCAAACCGCAGGTACCACCAGCATGCCTGCGAAGGTGAGCTGAGTGCAGCAGCTTTGGCATGCTGGTGGTAGAAAATTATTACGAGAACAGACATCACCGGTACATGTATGCCTTACCAAATGCTGGTGACATGCTACCATGCTTAAGAAGATTAATATCAATCTTTGACGTAACATATGAATCAGAAATGATTTACGTACCTAGAAACACTTGTCAATGTGTCAATTTACTCTAGTGAATAAATTATCTTGCAAATATTGGTTGGTAGAAAATTATGTTCCAGTTATGTTACTGGGTTTTTGCTAAGCCAGTCAGATTGGTTTATTGCAGCAAACCAAACTACACTGAAACTGAAATAAATTACCAAATAAACCAAAAGGCCATTAATTATGGTAAGTTCATCTTTTGATTTTGCAGCCATTATTTCCCGTCAGTTTGTGGAAATGACACGATCACGAATAGAAGGTCTCCTAGCTGCCTTTCCTAAGTTAATGACTTCTGGCAGCAGTGGCAAACAGCATACATTTGTAGAGACGGAGAGTGTGAGATATGTGTACCAACCATTAGAGAAACTTTACATGCTTCTTATCACAACCAAACATAGTAATATCTTGGAGGACTTGGAAACCCTGAGATTATTCTCTAGAGTGGTAAGTATGCAAGTACTGGTATATCACACACAGCTATGTGTTTGTAGTGATTAATGCTTTCCAAAGTTTATTACTGTTGCATTTAAACTTAAAACCTGCTTTTCACTAGCAACGTAAGCACAAGCAACATATGCAGATGCAGTAGTAGTGCATTGATCATTAGCAGTGCTTGTTCTTATCTCATACCTGTGAGTAGTACAAGCACTGCTAATGATAAATATGACACTGTATATGCATGTGTTGCTTATACTTACAATGTATGTCACTATTGAAAGCCAGGCTTTAGAGATGATGGAAAAAGGAAAATTCATGGTGATTAATTTTAAAAGCTGTTTAGGAGTTCATTCTAAATGATTAACAACTGTACATTTGTACATGAAGAGTGACAGTACAGTACATCTTTATTTATACATGGAAAATCATCAGTTACATACATAGATTTAAAAAAACACTAAAATATGAAACTGTTTTACATAAAAGCCATGTTGCAGGGACGAATAAGAAAAATAGGAATGTCATATCTAAGAAATATTTACATAAGGTTAAAATAACTCTATTTTGTAAGATTAAAAATGAAGTTATTTAAACTAGTTGATTGCCTTACATCCTCAGGCAGTTCATTCCATAACTTAGCCCCACTAAAGCGAAAAGCCTTTTTACCGAAATTGGTTCGTGGCCGTACGAGGGTTAGTTTTGTTGATGAGCCCCTAAGATTGTAATTTGTAGAGGGTGAATGTGGTATAAATTTTGAGGATAAATATTCAGGAGACAGGTTATTTAAAGCCTTATAAATCATTATTGCTTTTTGTTTGATTCGTCGAATATATAGTCTGTCCCAATTTAGAGTACTTAGGAGCTCATCAATCTTAGTATCAAAGGGTAAACCGGTTATTATTCTGGCAGCTCGGTTTTGCAACTTTTGTAGATTCTCGGCAAGTCCTTTATTTAGATTTTCCCAAACAACACTACAGTAATCAAAATGAGGGAGTATGAGAGTATCATAGACACTTAGCAGTGCTTTAGGGGGTATGAAAGGCTTTATACGTCTGAGTGCACCTAGACCTGAGGAGATTTTCTTCATGAGTTTGTTAATGAGTTTGAGTAAAGAATAAGCCATAAAATTGCTCAAATTATGAAATCTGATACTGCCAATTGGTACAGAATATTGGGCCAAAATGTTTTCTTGTATTTTGTCAAACTTACATGTACATGTACACATATAGAAGATACAGTTCTTCCAATTAGTAAATTTATAAGCTTATCAAACATACTGTCATAAGCATATTCAACTTGGTGTTGCATTCTAAGTCTGCGCACATGACTAGCAAAATTATTGAGACCTGAACTCACTATATATTGTAATGTGACTAAATGCTGAAAACCTGAAAGAACCGGAAGAATGTTCACAACATGAAGAAAAGGTTTATGACATTAATATAAAAGCACATAATTGTCAATCAAAAGGGATTTATTGGTTGAGGAAGTGAGATTCATACAATGGGTGCCCAGAAGTTCTCCCACCTTCTAGTTGCTTCACTCCACACTGGCAGTGCTTTGTGCCTTAACTTTGGGTTAGAGGGGGCAGTAGAACTTGTGGCATCGTGGGTAACCAAAATACATATGACTAAAAAATACACAACCCTAGTACATGTACAAAGTGTAGTTGGTTTGCTGAGTAATGATCCCCTACATACATGTACATGTATTCATTAATTTTAATAGAAACAAATTTAGTAGTATTCTATTGCAATTCCAGCATCTTGATTGATACTCTACTCACTTTCTATTCTGTGTTAGAGAGTTAGTTATATAATTATGACCTCTCACAGGAAAACGTACACCAATGGATATCCATTGAACAGGCAAAAAATGTCTAACGGACGGATATCAAACGTTTTTTACAAAGCGTTCAAATGGTTTAGTTAACAGGTCTAATGGGCTAATGGTTTAGTTAATGTTTCTAATGTTTTAGTTAATGGCAAGCTAACATTTCTTACAGTGTTTCAAAACGTCCCAATTACTCTAATGATTAACCAAAAAGTAATGTTCTAACAGATGGTCTTGAATATCTAATGGTTTACCAAAACGTTCTAACGGATGATCTTTACTCTCTATGGTTAACCAAAACATTTGTGCATTCTGTCACCAAAAGAAAGTATTGCATTATGCAACACCGTCCCAGTGCTGGTTTGGTGTTTTTAGTTCATCTGATAAACTTTAGCTTCTGTAGTTTCAAACTTAGGTCTGTCAGTCCTTCAGAATTTTTGTTGAAATAATTGCATGTTTTCAATTTAAGAAGCCAGCTTTTCGGAGATACAACAATTCTCTGTCGACATGTGCTTTCAGCCGTGGAGACTGATTGTCTGGTTTTTGACACAAGAGTGCTGTGAACTTTGCAGGAAGTGTGATTTTATTGCATTGTAGTTTATAAATGCACCACAAAGCTTCTCAACTTTACTGGCAAAGATAAACGTTTACCAAATATAATATTTTGGAGTTCTTTCTATTTGATGTGGATATCTTTTCCAAGGTGAGGAGGCCCAATCACTAATTCTGCGAGACAGAAGTGTGACATTTTCTGTGAACTGATTTGAATAATCAATTAGCTCTGCAGTGTTTGTTTTGCTTTGAGATTGCACCAAAAATTCTCTGCCATATAAGATTTTCTTTAGAAATCGAGATACTTACAGAATCAATTTTTTTGAAAGTTTTCATTTCATTTATGTATCTGAACAGTTTCACCTGATGCAAAAAATGGATTGAGTCCATTCTGTCACTCAGGAAGTTTTCGATATTCAGTTTTAATTATTTTGTTGTCTGTTAATTATTGCAGTGAGATCACACAAACCATATTGAATCTTCTGGAGTTTTGATTTCAGATTTTTTACTTCTTCACTTTGTGATAGTTAATAAAACATCCAAGTCTGCAAGTACCTCCTCACAAGTGTTTGGAAAAACATATAAAGGCAATCACTTGAAAACGATGGTGAAGGTGATCATCTCTTGCAGTGAATTTTTCACTCTTTCGGGTAAACCTACTACCACCGTTCCAAGCAAATAAAATTGGCCTTGCAAAATAATTTAGTTGTCGAAACAATGATACAAATGGCAATCAACAAAATTCCATAATCGCTGTTTGATGAAGCAAGGAATAAGGTGATATTTTAAAAATATAATTTGAACTAGTGGTGTGACTTGTATAATTATAGCTAATGGATGATAGTTGAAACCAACGGTGATCATTGACCTGTGAAGCTTAATGGATGATGGTTTTGATCTAACAGATGAAAGGTTTTGATGTAACGGATGAAATTTTTTATCTAATAGACCAAATTCATAATTTGGAAGATAAATTTGTAGAGGGAAACTAATGCTACCACATGAAAGACTATATTAAAACTAGTAATTGTATTCAGTTTTAGAGCAATGTGGAGAATTACTGTTGAGTTATAGCGATTTTAAATGCTGAATAAACATGAAAGCGAGGCTGGAAAGGCCTCAATCAACTTCATTGATTTTTAAGCTACAACCGGGCGAGATACCAACAAATTCAACTCGCACGTGGCATGTTGTGGGAATCAAACTTGAACTTGGTCTGAAAGTACAGGAGACTGCTTTAATTAGTGCAACTCACTTTTGTGAGTGATTGTTTACCATGTGGTTGAACTGAAGAGGGGAAGTGTCAAGCAAAAAGGTAAAATACATGAATCTGAAACATCAAAATACCAGTAGTCTTTGAATTGATCTCTTTAAAACAGAAAAGTTCATTGTATGTGCATATAGAATACTACATGTAGTATGTTTCTACTAAAACAATTAGACTACTTGCTCTCAGTTTCTATGACTGATACATGATTGTACTGTTGTAGTTGGCTCAGAGCTGCGTTCCTCATCAACTATCAGCCAATAGAAAATTTGAGCTTGTACTGTAATAATTATTGTTAAATATGCAATCCCATTACAGATTCCAGAGTACTGTCGTGCAATGGAAGAGTCGGAAATAGTTGAAAATGCATTTCAACTCATATTTGCATTTGATGAGATAGTTGCCCTTGGTTACCGTGAGAATGTGAACTTGGCACAGATTAGGACATTTACAGAGATGGACAGTCATGAAGAAAAGGTCTTCCAGGCAGTCAGACAGGTATGATTCTCTTAGCCTGTGAACATGCTCATGGGAATAGGGAAAGGAGGGGGAAGAAGAGCCTGTATGGCCACGCCTCTACATTGATCCATAATTAAGTTCAGTTCAGTTCAAAGAATTGGACTGAGATGAAATTTGTACTACAACAGCTTTACCTTTCAAACATCTCAGATGTCCTACCAACAGGAAGCCCCAACGTGATTAGATATTATCCTTGAACCCAGAGGCCTTCCCATGTCGAATCCATGATGGCAGTATGATAGTGTATTTTTGTACAGCAGCCTGGCCATTGCACTAACCACACACACAACATTGTAAACTGCGTGGCAGCCATTGGCACCGTAATAGCAGTCCAAAAAATTCACTGATGGGATATGTCAGTAAAATGTAAAGCGCCATGAGACTATTATTATTATTATTATGTTGCCTGGTTGCTAAGCAGATATTTAAAATGGCTTTTCATCTGCATGCACAGTGCAGTGTTTGCAAATTCATATAATAAACAACATATTTTCAGCTAACCAGCTAATAAGGCTGGCAGTGTATTTTTGTACTCATCATACACATTTTGGCTCACAAAAATACATACATGTATGACTAATAAAAATACACAGTCAGTGTTCATTCTAGAAACGAAGCAAGGAGGGACATTTCTCTCACTGTTTCCCAAATTTTGCAGAATCTGAATCATTCTATGAGTGCGAAAAGTGTGACATTCTTGTTGAACATTAGCAATAATGAGTTGTAAAAGTGCAAGAATATCACAAAATCATGCCCTATAATGAACACTGCATAAATTATTAGCTAGTCTACAGAACAGGCATTTTGAGGAGAGATCCCAAAAATGTCTTGCGTACAAAGCGAAATCTGTCTTGCGAGAGAAGCAAATTTGCTCCGATGCGAGCGGAGCGAGCTGCAAGAGAAAATAAGCAAGTGCTGCCACCTTACTGAATTTGAATTCTGCCCCCTTGTCCGAATGGGTTAACATGATTATTAAAACATGGCAGTCAAACTTTGTGAGCTTGTAACTTTATTGGTATCTAAGATATATACTCGAAACTTTTCACAGTTCATTGCTGTTACCTTTATTTCTCCTGTCCAAGTGTGGGATTTATTCATGACCACAGCCTCTTTAATTATACAGTCACTCAGTTTTTTTTATTCATTTACAGTCTCAAACTCTTTCACTCAAACAGCCTCTGAAGAAGCCAAAATTACCTCCAGGATCTCTGTAATTTCTTGCCACTGCAAACAGTTGGAAAATAAGGCTTTTACCTGTTGGTAAAACTGCCAAAACATCTTGCCTAGAAAGTACAATTAATTAATGTAGACTATTCACTGCCAATCTCGTACCCAGATGCCATTTGTTTCTTAATGCGCATGCTCGACGAAATAATAGGGCTCTGGAAGAATCCGATTCCGGAAGTCCGCGAATCGCAGACTTCCGGCAACTCTGCGCATGCTTATCATTTACTTCACCTGAGAAGTCGTTTCTTCGTGTTCGATTCTCGCTCAGCGCCTCAGGCCTATGTTTTGGTTTAGATTTGGAAGTTTGCCCGGTATTTTGATAGTGATATTTTGCTTGCTAGTGTCAGGGCAACCCTTAGGGAGTCTCTTTCATCTTCTGCCGTTTTCAGTTTGGATTTTAAGGCTTTATTTTCATGCATCAGGCTCGTGTTTCGGTATCGGTGGATTCATCAGACATTACAGATTCCAGTACACGTGAAGAGGGATTCATGGGGATCTAAAACTGATCGCTGAAATCGCCTTACCTGAGCCCGATGACCACACAAACCAACTGAATACACTGCAGAAGCTAGTCAAGGCATTTTTACTTGCCATTCTCTCGTATTTTAGCTCCTTGAAGGCTGGAGTTCGTTGCATTCTCATCAGTACAAACGCTTATATTTAAGCGATCAGTGCCAGTTCACAAGTTTAAGAGATCGGAAAATGCCACTTCTGCCTATAGAGCACTTACAAACAATGTTGTTAAAATGGGAATGCGTAGTATTACCTATCTGTTACGGTAAATCCCTCGGTTATATCAACTGTTACTGCTGGTTGGGTTTGATTTTCGAATTCATGTACCGTATGATTTGAGTTTGCCGCTGAAGTGATTTGAACTCCCGATAGGATACAAGCAAATATCTAAGAATCCCTGAAGAAATCGACAACCATTTAGGTAAAATCCAACGGTTTTTAGCGTTTAGATACCCCCCAATTTTCAATGCATTTGTCCAAATAAATTACTTTATGTTTGACTTCCGGTAAAATTGCATTGTTCAGAACAGCCAATCAGAATACACAAAAATTGGATTCTTCCAGAGCCCTATTATTTCGTTGAGCATGCGCAGTAAGAAACAAATGGGATCTGGGTACGAGATTGATTCACTGCCTGCTTTTGTTCTTCTAAATTATTTCCTGAATTAACGCTCAACTACTTGATCACTTCTCTTAACACACCATTGCTTATCAACACCATTTATCAGTCATGCAGTTCGCACGAGAAATGTGCAATGTTTTATGACACATGACAGTGATGACAGCTAATTGACCAAACAGTCTGAATGGGAAATGAAAATGTATAAGAGATGGATGCAGGCCGTCGTTTTCCTCTCTCGTGCCAGTCTCTTGCCAAAATTATTTTATCACTTTCTTTGCGTTGAAATAACAGAGGGCCTGTTTTGCAGGTTACATACAGTCCTACTAAAAAATGTTGCAACCACCACTAAACGCCAGATGGTGCTAATGGCTTTTAGCTGCGTTAGTGCCACCAAACCACTAGATGGCTTGAACCATAGGTGGCTAGCCACCAAAACGTCTGAGCCACCATGAACCGCTAGCCACTAAATCGTTAAGCCACCAACGTTTCAAGAAGTTTATTTTGAAGCCTTTTATGCACTGACTTGAAGTGTTTTGCATTTTGAGAAGTTTAATTATTTTTTAGTGAAGTTAGCTGTTCGAGTTTTACTGAACGGTTTTGAAGTGATTTTCTTTAGTTATTCCAGGGAAAATCTGTGAAGTTCCCAAAAAATGTCTTCGATTCTGTCAGACACAATGTAACTGCAATTATTGTTAATATGCCACCAAATGTCTTGAGCCATCGACGGCTAGCCACCAAACGTCTAGCACTGTCGATGGCTAGCCACCAGTATTTACCATTAGTGCCACCAAACCACTAACGCCCAGCAGCTAAAAAAATTGCAGTGCTGGTGGCGTTGACGGTTGCAAAGTTTTTGAGCGGGACTGTATTAGCTAGTTAGTCGACTAATATCCTCTGTATCCACCCCACCAAAGACCCAAGAGAAAGAAGCCAGGGAAGAAATGAAGAAGAAGGCTAAAGAACTCCAGGCTGCTAAAGCTGCTGCTGCTAAAGGCAGAGGTGGCAAGATCACCATGCCAGGGTTTGGTGGCTTTGGAGGAGGATCTCGTTCTGACATGACACCTGCCATTCCAGAAACAGTGGCTGTTCTTGATCCAACACCACCACCCAAACCTTCCTATCCAACTAGGTAGGTGATTAGAGCATACAGTCAACTCTCGTTATGGCAGACACCCTCGGGACTGTTATTAATTTGGTGTCCATAATAGCAAGAGTCCATAATAGCAGGGTGTGAGACAAAAACATTCAAACTTGATTTGAACATGTACTTGTTAACTGCTAGACCATATGAGCTGTGTGAGAGCAATTTTGAAGTGTTGACTTTCTCTGTCAAAGACAGGACTACAACAAAAGTCTCAGTCTGAAATTATCACGGACAAAAAGCAAAATACGTAAACCCTAAATGTTCTTAGTGTCCACTTTACTGAGAGTCAAAACAACCAAGCGAAGTGTAAGTCCGTAATAGTGAGAGTCAGTTATAATGGGAGTTGTTTCCAGTCAATCTCCTGTAATGTTTGCCTGGACAATCAGCTCCTGTCTGTAATAACGGGGTGTCCGCAAGGCGAGAGTTTACTGTACTTGGATACCAAGGGGTGTTGCCTTAACATAATGTCAAACATTTTAAACAGCTAGACCATCTGCTAGTTTGTAGATTACTCTGTTAGTTACCAGGGCTTTCGAAATCTTTTCAGAGTAGATGATCAACATAGAAAGTTAGGTGGTTGTGATGAGTGATGGATTCTCAGCTGTTTCAAAATTCAAATCTAATAAAATATAGTTGCTTATTTGCTGGCAGGAGCCAGGTAATTTTGAAAGCCCTTGTGTATTATGTTTTTACCACCAGTATATATAAATAGTGTGACTTCACTTGAAAGCATATACTGTACCTGCAAGGCTACCTTTTACCAAAATGTCCACAAATTAGCTTGCTTTTTAGTATAACTACAAAGTACATGTAGTTACAAGAGGTCTTGATCATCACTAGAGCTTTAAATTTAACAGAGCACTGAATTACAATGTCTGAAAAATTTGTCAGGACAACCAAAGTTACAACACTGGTATATTCAACTATAAGTCGATTAAGGTATGCTAACCATTGTGAGAAGCGAGTAGCAGCTGACGTTTTGAGCATTCAATGCTGTACATGTACATCCTCAGGAATAAGGCAGGTCATTGCAATTGATTGCCTGACCTGTAAAAGTATGAGGAACATTGACAATAATCCTGAACAGGAAAGCCCAGGTAGTATTCATGACGTGGGCTTGGCAATGGATTATAACACGTTCATCATGTTACTAAATGAATGCTTGCCAGAAAATTGTGAAAAGACAAAATTTTAGGATCTCAAAATAGGTTGCGAGAGGCAACATTTGATGTAACTGGCTATAATAATATTACTTTAATATACACATATACTGTACTAGGATTTTTAATTCAAAGTTAAAATGATATTGTGTCGAAAGTAGGTCATTGCAGAGGCTTCATGTATTACCACAGAATACCATAGCAGTGTTTTGATGTTCAGTGTACTGTATGTGCAATACTAACAGTAGAGTGGATTTCATGAGTGGGCAGGTTACAGCAGCGACTTACGGCACGGTTACCGTACAGCATGCCTTGACATTGAAATGGTTTTCCCATTGTTTCTTCTGATCCAATCAAACTACAGAGTTACAGTACAGCTACATTATAGTCTTATTTCTTTCCCACTCATACAAAAACTGCTCTACCTAACAGTAATATTGTGTTTCCATTACAGGCCTACTGGTACTGGCAAAGCCATGAAGTTAGGCAGCAAATCTAAAGATGTTGACTCTTTTGTTGATAAGCTACGATCAGAAGGAACAGGTACGTACTGGAGCCCACACACTTTTACATGTGTATTTTACTAGCATGCGAATGCAGCCATCTTGCACAAAAACGCATCCCCCATAGAGACGTCTGTGATTCAAGGCCATATGTTACTGTATTTTATCACGTACAAGCTGCACCTCACTGCACCACAAACTTCAGCCTGATAAACAGAAGCCTGTTTTTCCACAAAATTCGGAAAACTTCTTCAGATGAGATCATCATATTGCAACAACGAATTGGTTACAACTTTCCTATATACCTATGTAAAGCTAATGAAGTGTAGAATATGCTGAATGGATTTGTTTAAAAGATATATTTTATTGTAAAGCAATGCTAAGCCAACAAACGCAAAACTGACAAGGTTTATAAAAGTGAATTAGCAGCCTTCGGGTTAATGCATAAGAACGATTCAACTGCATAATGTTAATCAGCATATGACAGCCTAAAAAAGGGTGTGAGCATTTGTAAATATTTTTACTTCATTCAAATGCAATTCATTCCTAAAGTTTTAGTCTTCAATAATGTCCGAGTCACATCACGTGGGATACTCTACGAGGAAAAATACTTTGAATATTGCTAAATGCTCACACCCTTTTCTTTGTCAGTAACTTATTTCTTTTGGCCGAGTTTTATCAAAATCTGGCAAGTCTGCATACCCTATTAATTCGTTCAAAGAGAGGGGATACGAAGAAAAACCTAGTCGGAGATTTGGCGTGTAAAGTTTTGTGAACATTTCACACCTCATCAAGGCAAATGTCAACACTTCGAACCAACTAGCCAATGACTACGCAAGGACCCCTGGAGCTTCAAAGCAGTAGTGAAATTCGCGAAAAATTATAGACTCCGATGTGAATTCATTGCTGCTTGCGTCCTCAGTCTCTTCAAACGACTTGCTGGTTCCTGGTAAGCCAAACAACAGTTTAAGCCTGCTGGCGCTGCTTATATTTGGAGTTGACACTGAAGTTGAAGGTTGTTATTCGCTGCCTTTCGTACGTTCTTCGAACCACGAGCCTTTGTCGCTGTCCGCGAGCTCATGCAATCCGGTTCGTTTTACCGAATTCCTCCTTTATCGCCGGTTTCCTTTCTTTTTCGGTCCAGGGTTCGCTTTATGTTTTACTCAAGGACTCTGCTTTTCTCTTTTGGATTTCCCCATACAAACGATTGATAAAAGACTCTAAATGCACGTTTGTTATTTCGAAGAAGGGAAGCTACAGCAACAGTATGCAAATTACGGTACTCCGATAACAGCTCCCGCTAAAAGTCCACGGGGTGCCCATGGCACGTAAAGGGATTACAATGCCTCGGTGATTTATTTACTTTCCTTCTAAATACGTTTTTTCTAAATATCTTGCAAGCTTTTATATCTTTTGAAATAATGTTTGTTCTAAATTGTAGAACAATCCATAAACTTTCCAAATAATCAATAATATTTTTTTACAAAAAAACATGCCCTGAAGGTATCCGGTAACCTTAATTAAGGAACTTCATTCCTTTAAGTGCACAAGAGACTACATGTGTCCGAGTCTGTGGTCCACCATCTTGTATTTTCAAGGAGAGGTGCCTCGGGCAAGAGTTTTCTCGAATGTCCGATCGAACTTGAGCTCCGAAGTTGAACATGAACTTCAATGACGAGCATGATACTTTATTTGAAAATTTGAAGGCTTCCAAGACCAATTATGGGCTTTAACAACATTAGGAACCATTCGAGGAGTTAGCAGAGAAGATGACAAGAAAAATAATGGACAGCTAGTTTTCTTTAGAAAGTGAAGGAGAGGAGCTTGAGTAGAAATCTTGTTGAAGTCTTCTGTGAATAATGTGCCATTTCTATTGTTCATATGACTTTGTTTATGGTCATTGCAAAAAAATTATTCTGAAAACACTCACATATAAGCTGCACCCCCAACTTTGCAGAATGTTTTCCCTTTAAAATCCGAAAGTCAAAAAAGGTTTGGTTATACGTGATAAAATATGGTACATACAGTGTTGTAGAGCCTGCAGCTGGTGAACTTTGCCTGTTACTCTGCCAATGTTGCGACTCTAGCCCTAGTAGGCAAAGGTGTAGTTCTTACACCCTTCATTATAATATTACCTGTCTACTCTTCAGAATTACCTGGCATCTACTTCAAATCTTATCTACATGTACAACCCTGACATGACGTGAATTTTCTTTTAAATCACAGAGGTTATCAGTCAGACACAAAAGTCTGTCACACAGAAACCTGCTTCAGCACCAGTTGTGAATGCTTCAAGGTAATTAAGTATGATTAATCAAAGTGTTACATGTACTGCAAAAAAAATGATTTAGTGCCCCCCTTCCAATAAGCACCCCTCTCTAATAAGTGCCCACCTTTGACCATATTTAAAAAAATAAGTGCCCCCTTTGCAATTGCTGGAGATCTATTAATATGGCAGGATCTAGATGTTGACATTGAATAGACTGTCAAGTGTGCACATGCTGACGGAACTCTAACAGTAGCTACCGTAATTATTGTTACAGTTTGTTTGTTTATCAAACTACCGAACAGTTAATGAAATAAATACCGAAAATCATAATATGATGTTCATGTTGAAAACATCAAACAGCACCCCCTCTCTAATAAGGGCCCCTCTCCAATAAGCACCC
The DNA here is from genome assembly GCA_030867875.1 of Actinernus sp. WN-2022. NCBI lineage: Eukaryota > Metazoa > Cnidaria > Anthozoa > Actiniaria > Actinernidae > Actinernus > Actinernus sp. WN-2022. The sequence continues at coordinate 34,279,027 of JAOWCC010000064.1, forward strand.
ACCCTTCAGCTCCAAAAATTAAATAAGCTCCCAGGGCTCTAAATTGAATTTTCACAGTATATACATTTCAAAGGAAGTTTGGTGTGTAAGCAAAGGGGAGCTGGGTGGTCCAGCATTTAATTGCTCACCTCTCACCACTATAACCCGGGTTCGAATCCTCGACATGGCGTTAATGGGTTGAATTTGTTGATTCTCACCCGTGCTCCAAGGGTTTTCCTCCAGGTTCTCTGGTTTTCCTCCAGGTTCTCTGGTTTTCCTCCAGGTTCTCTGGTTTTCCTCCAGGTTCTCTGGTTTTCCTCCAGGTTCTCTGGTTTTCCTCCAGGTTCTCTGGTTTTCCTCCAGGTTCTCTGGTTTTCCTCCAGGTTCTCTGGTTTTTCTCCAGGTTCTCTGGTTTTTCTCCAGGTTCTCTGGTTTTTCTCCAGGTTCTCTGGTTTTTCTCCAGGTTCTCTGGTTTTCCTCCAGGTTCTCTGGTATTCCTCCAGGTTCTCTGGTATTCCTCCAGGTTCTCTGGTTTTCCTCCAGGTTCTCTGGTATTCCTCCAGGTTCTCTGGTTTTCCTCCAGGTTCTCTGGTTTTCCTCCAGGTTCTCTGGTTTTCCTCTCTCCGTAAAAATCAACACGTGAGCTGAATGTTGTCAGTTGTAAAATATTGAATGCAGTAAAAGTGTGATGGGCGCCTCCCATACACACTGGTGAGAGTTGTATAACCCATAAGCCCTTGCGGGAAGAAAGGAGAAAAAAACACATGGTTGAATCAACTGGTTGTTCTTGTGGTTGTTTTGGGATTATTATCGCGAACCCGGCCAAATAAAACGGGAAATCAGGTTACAAAAGCATGTGTGAAGAATGCTCTGCTTGTTAGCATCACCCCTGCAAGAGTTGTAAAACCCATAAGCACTTGCGGGCAGAAAGGAGAAGAAAGCACATGGTTGAATCAACTGGTTATTCTTTTGGTTGTTTTGGGATTATTATCGCAGAACCTGGCCAAATAAAACGGGAAATCGGGTTAAAAAATCATGTGTGGAGAATGCTCGGCTTGTTAGCAGGATCTTGTAGAGGCCTAAGCCTTAATATCTGAGGGTAAACAAAGTATTTGATTTGAACAGTATGCCATTCTTACCTATCTTTTCTGATTTTCTCTTCAGTGTTCACCTCAAGACTGAGGAAAAGCTAACCCTGACTGCCGGAAGAGACGGTGGTCTACAGAATATGGAGATTCGTGGTTTGGTGTTACTTAGAATAACAGACAACCAGTTTGCACAAATCAGACTGGCAATTGATAATAACGATGATAGGGGATTCCAACTGCAGGTACGTACAGGCATCTTAGCGTCTGCAAGCACAGAGAGCGATGGGAAGGGAGGGAAAGGAACCGCCTGGCAGATCTCAGATTCACTTTATCTTTTATTGTGTTTACACTGGGCATGCTCAATGTTTATTTTAATACGAGCCAGCAAAATCAGCTACAGCATAAGCTCATTAGGCTAAGCTTGGTACTGTAACACTTCTGCAACAAATTTATGGCAAATTTATAGTATGATATACAGCTACATTCTTTCAAATCTGCCAGGATTGACCATTACTTTATTCATTTCAGACCCACCCCAACGTGGACAAGAGGATGTTCTCACAAACAAATATCATTGGTCTCAAGCAATCTGGCAAGTCCTTCCCAATCAACTCAGACATTGGTTTGCTGAGGTGGAGAATGCAGACTACTGATGAGACTATGATGCCATTATCAAGTAGGTGGCCCTTGCATTATTTGCAGTTGAATTTCAATAAGTAAAACAATGGGGCTTCAGTTCCAGATAGAAAAAAGTAACACAAATCTCATGATTCACATAGATAACTATACATGTACACACTACCAGCACTTGTTGTGTAGTATCATTGATATTTTAACCTGTTTTAACAGGATAGAGATGTTACATGTAATTACATACCTGTTTTAACAGGATAGAGATGTTACATGTAATTACATACCTGTTTTAACAGGATAGAGATGTTGCATGTAATTACATACCAGCCTGTTTTAACAGTATTAATAGAGATGTTACGTGTAATTACATACCTGTTTTAACAGGATAGAGATGTTACATGTAATTACATACCTGTTTTAACAGGATAGAGATGTTGCATGTAATTACAGACCTGTTTTAACAGGATAGAGATGTTGCATGTAATTACATACCAGCCTGTTTTAACAGTATAGAGATGTTACATGTAATTACATACCTGTTTTAACAGTAATGTTCCTACATGTAGTGGTGTTTCTTCGAATTAGTAACAACTAGTAACACTGAGTTTCTAGTGGTGTTTTCCTTTCATTTTGAGTCCTTATATGGTACATGTATAATGAGTTGTTGTCCAAGGGATTTTGCACTTGGGACTAAATGAATTTTCTTTTTCTCTCCCAAACAGTAAATTGCTGGCCTTCTGAAAATGATGGTCAGTGTAATGTGAACATTGAGTATGAACTCTTACAAGAAAATCTTGAACTTAATGTTGTGGTCATTACTATACCTGTTCCGTAAGTACCTGTTACCAGTTTAGAAAGAATCTACTGACCAATAATATTATTGTGTTTCTAAGCACTGGTTACAAATGTACTTTACATTGAAGCTACTTTGAAGTGCAAGTATCGTGTCAAAAAAAAAATGTCCTATTGTGTTTGTTTCTCACAAAAAGGTATTAATCTTGCAAATTTTGTAACATTTCTGGTATTTAATCTATTGGTTACTTTTCATGGATCCTGTGGCATCATAAGATGAATCAATCCCTAAATTCAGGTAGCATTTATTCTAGTTAAATTTCTGCTCCTGTCTCTCAAAGAAAACTAAGTTAGGCAACTGGAGTATATCAGAAATAGAACTTGGGGCAAAAAGAGTTAATGTTGTTTTATGGCGCTACTTGCACTTTAAAGAATATAAAGTTACTGTTGCTGGAAAATTATATTTAAAAAATAAGACAAAAATCGAACTCATTTGCTCAAAGACTTGCTTGTTCACAATATGGCATTAAAAAATTGTGAATAAAATTAACTATACATTGTATCAAGCTCTTAACATGTAATAATCTACAATGTATGTGTACCCACCAGAAATTTCAAAGGCATGACCAGGTGGACTCGCCCTTTCTTATGCAGAATGAATAGCAGCATTTTTATTCCATGTGTCAAATTTTAAGCCTCCTCTCTATCCTGTCCTAATAAATGCATTTGAAGAACCATACAAATAAATACCATAGTCAGGATTTGTTGCCAGGATTTAGGGCTACAATTATAAGGCAAGGCAAAATCAGTAATGGGAGAACAATTTAAAAAAACATTGGGGAGAATGTCAGGCAAAGTAAGAAAAGAAATGGGGGGAAATGTTTGGGACTCGAAGGGTGAGTGTGTTTACATTGAAACCTGTTGAGTGACATCCAGTGGAAGGGAGTGGGGGAGGGGTAATTCCATGGGTGAGGGGTAGTTCCATGGGGAAGGGGGGTCCCCAACCCCCTCCATTTGCCCCTCTGTTGACAACTCTGGCAGTGGTGATCTATCAAACATGTATTATGGAAGCCATATTTTCTTTATACCTTAATATCTCATTACAGGCATGGTGTCGGAGGGCCAGTAGTGGGTGAAATAGATGGCGAATATCACTACAACCACAAACAGTCGAACTTAGAGTGGCAGGTGCCAGTCATTGACACAAACAACAAGAGTGGCAGCATGGAATTCAGCATCGCTGGCCATCCTGGTGACTTCTTTCCTGTAACCGTCTCCTTCTTTTCTTCAAAAACATATTGTGATATAAAGGTAGGGAGATTTACATGGTATGACTAGCTTATGATATGCTCATGACACAAATTGCTTCATGTAAATCAACCCTACAACTTGCTTACAACATGCTTACAACATGCTTACAACACAAATTGCTTCGTGTAATCAACCCTACACAAATTGCTTTGTTTAAATCAACCCTACAACTACATCTAGCTTACAACATGTTCACAACACATTGATTTGTGTAATCAACCCTACAATTACATATAGCTTACAACATGCTCACAAAAGAAATTACTTCATGTAAATTAACCCTACAAGTTGCTTACGATTGTTGTATACAACACAGAAAATGTAAGATTTTGAAACTTGTTTTAAAACCTAACAACAATTGAGAATGACATGTGACTTTTTTACCAAGTGGCGGAGTAATTTCAAAATGGCAGACAAAGTAAATTCAACTCATCAGTGCAGTCTCACACTATAAAAATTAAATAGATAGAGTTGAGGACTTTTATGGTTGAGAAAACTAAAAGCCTAATAATCCTTTGGGGCAATGAAGAGATTTTCAAACTGTCAAAACAAGGACTACCTTAAAACAGATGTGAATAGCATACAATTTGTGTGTTGTGAGTGAAAAGTTGTAAATGTACAAGTCATGTGCTGTTTGTGTGTAAATGGTACTTAAGTCATGTTGTTAGCTAATTGCATGCAACAGTTGCAAGTCAAAATTGAGGAAAACATGGTGGGTAAAATTGTTTTTGTGGGAGTAGAACTATGGAGATTAAAATAATTATATAATACGGTGAGAGACTTTATATTTGCTGTACAGGCTAGACACAGTTATTAACTGACTAACCTTGGGCCCATGTGGGATAGTAAAATTCGAAGCAAATAAAACAATATGCAAAAATGGCTAACAAAATGTGTAAAGATATAGTTTCCAAGGAAGATGTTGAAAATCCTTTCAATCAGACTCTGAGGGGACTAGTCCCCTCTAACTGTTTGTAGTCAATTAACAGCAGCCAATCGAACAACGACTCCACACATACACAGTACCCACGTAACGTTCGGGATGGTAACTCAATCTGCGCGTGCGCGGCGCGAGCCCGAAACTGACACGTGTAGCTTCGATCGTGAAAAAAAATCCGAGCAGAAACCGAATGGAAGCTCTGTGTTGTTGTGAGAACAATGGCGTTATAAGTGCAGATCGCGCGGAACTACTTGAAATTGAGAGAAAGAGGGTTCCTAACGTGAAGATGAGAAGGATTTATGGTATTCAAAGCACGAGTATCCAATGCTAATATTAGTCTGAATACGGAGCTTCAAATTCCGGCGGAATTACAGAAAAAATCGAACTCTATTTTCGATGGCCGATGGCACATTTACTTGATTTTTCCAAGGTAATCGAATGGAGCTTCCCAATTCTACACGTTCTGTTGTTTCAACTTCTGTGGTCTACTTTTAATGGACTTTCTTTGGGAGTAGAGGTTTTTGATCATAAAAGTAGGACTTACGGTGACTTACATGGCCGTCCGCCATTTAACTGTACGACAGGAAGGACCGAAAAATGAGCGAAAAATGCAGGAAAGCGTTTATCCAGTGACTATGGGAGCTTTTATTTGAGGTGAGTATTAAAATCGTTTTATATATATGTTGCTACGTGTATGAAATATCAATATGATAACTTGAAGGGTATAAAGTGACTGCTCGTGCCGTGTGGTTCGTTCAGAGTGCGAATGTGTTATGCCTATTTACCGTCTAGTTTATCAGAATCAGATTTCCTTATTTTTACAAGTGAATGGATAATCCAACATGAAAATTATAATGTACCAATATTGCCAAAAGAGATAAGAAGTTATTAATTGGGAAACGATTACAAGAGTTGTGTGTACATGACTGTGCTTAAGCTAGAAAAGTACTAAATTACAGCTATCAATTGCTTAATTAGCTTCTGACTGGAATGATACACTGCCATGGGATGGTGCTTTACAGTTCTCGATCTCCAGTATGTAATGCACTGACCCAGTCTTTGTTCAGCCAGTCTGGTGTTGAAGGTGCTATGTAGAAAAATGTAGAGATTCTACATGTAGGTATTCTACATGTAGGCCATCCCTGCTCCTCATTTCCGAAGTTACATTACTAGAAGACCACACTGTATGTTACAGGCCAATTTTGTTGATAAAAGGTCATTAGGGCATCAATGTTACTCTCTGAAAGCAAATAAAACGCATGACTATAAAATTGCTTAAAGCACAAACATTTCAAAATTGAAATGCATGATTTCCTTATTTGAACTTACATGTAGCTCCAGAGACCCATGAAAGTCCAGTTCTCCAGACATAAGACAATATGCATTAATTTCCTAATAGTATTAAAAATGCATGAATGCTTATGTCGGTTATTTCATGTTTTCCTGTTTCCGTGAATGATATAAATTTTGTAGTGAACCTTTTTGTGTTCATCGCTTAAAAAAGGTGTCTACAACAACTAGTTTGTTACCCTGCAGATGACTACATATATATATGTTACTATCATGATTGCATTTTTCCTATGTGATGAAAAACCATTCACTTTGTATTCATCTGCATTGTATGGTTAGTCATATTTCAAGTATTACCTTTAGCTAGAGCACTCTGCATGTAGGTACTATTTACAGCATAAACTGCCTTGTTGTATTGGATCCGATACAACATAATATTAACATAGATTGACTCATAGTCTGCAAATTGAAGTTCACATAACAGCTAGTTTTCTGGGTTATACTTGAATACGTGTGTAAGTTAGGGAAGATCAGCCAATAATTTATTTACTATACATGTTAATTACCTCACTAGGAGTTTAATTGTTAAAACATACAATGTATCTTTAGTTAGTGGTGTATTAATAAAATTCCTTGCCTTTCTAGATTGTCCAGGTGATGGAACACCCTTTCTGGCAAGTCTGTCACATAGACACATGATAATTATGCTAGTTGGAAAGTCTGCCTGGACAGTTGTTGGACCCTGATTCTGTAGGGAAACTCAAGATGACTCCTTCTGAGATGAGATCAACTTGTATCAATGTGCTAGCATACTTTTGCCACTTGTATTCTCCTTCCATTTGAATATTAAATGGGCCATACCATCTATGTAGCATTCACACTTTATTCAAAAATTATATAGTTAAAATTTGTATCTTACATGTAACTGGTAAAATATTATGTAATTATTGTTTAATCAACCGATCCACTGAAAACAATGTTTGCTATCAAAATAATGTTTGTTATGAGTATACCTAAATCAATTGCTGTAATTTCCTGGGCACAGCCACCTTGGATCTTTTTACTTCACATGGTTGCCCCTGACTTGTTACACAACAAATGAGCTATTGTTTTCTGACAATTGGGGCAACTACATTTGTAACAAGTTGTTTTTTGGAGGTACTGAAATGGGTTCCCAGTTGCCTTAATATTGAGTTTTTTTGGCAGATTGATATAATAAACAACTTATTAGTCAGCTACATGTAACTAATATTAAAGGGGCTATGTCATGGTACTGCGCATGTATCGAGTAATCGCTCGTTTAGTGGCTGTTAATTGGATACAAACAGTTAAACTTCCCTCCCTCAATGCTTGATTGAAAGGATTTTCAATATTTCCCCTGGAGACTGTTTATATACACTGTTTGTTAGTCATTTTTGCATATTTGCTTTCATTTTAAGCATCTCACATGTCCGAGAGGTTCGTTAGTTCATATCAAAATCGGTAGAAATAGCTCTTTCTGGCCCGGAAAAATGAATGTAAAGTCTTATCGTGACACAGCCCCTTTAAGCTGTATTCTTATTTATATTTTCATTTTATTGGCCAAAATATGCAACTAATAACAATACACAGCCATATTAGGTAGTTAGCTGACTAATAACGAAAGTAAGCTAAGGTTTGACCTTTTTTATTTGTGATTATAAACTTGTATACTGAAGTCTATATGCTTGAGGATAAAACATGAATCAGGGTTGTTGCCAGATCAGAGGGTAAAATGGGTGTGTGGGGATCAGTATGGGAGGCAGGACAGGAAGGAACTGCCCAACCCTCCTCCACTTCACTCTCATATCAGCTGGTCCCAATTAAAGTTCCCATAACCCCATTTTAGTTTTATTTAATTTCTAAGGCTATATAAAAACTGTGGACAAATGAAAAAGACAGAAAATGAAATCAGTGAAATACCTGATTTTTAAATTGTGATTAATGTCCTGGGAAATAATTGTTTCATGGCTGTGCAGTTTGGAGTCCAGGTTGAGTGATGTAAGATGAGGCAGAAACTAAGCCATTGTTCACCAGCACTTGTTGTGGTTCCTATTATTATGGACTCCTGATCTTATGTAACACTAAATGCCATGATGTACTAAACCAAATAACAGTGTTTCTAATTTGTATACTGCTGCTCGGTTGGGAAAAGAGCCAGGTTGCTTTTCACCTTTTTTAACCAACTTGAACAGGTTGTAGACAATCAATGATTCACACAAAAACAAAACATTTTTCATACAATTACTCTAAAGTTTCAGGACGAATTAAATTTAGTAAATTGGGGTTAGGGGTACCTTAAATTTAGCCACTGGATGTACTGGTTTACTTGAAAAACTGTTTTCAATCCCATTTGTTTTTGACTTTGTCTGACTTTATCTCCAAATATTTCCCTCATATTTCACATACTTCCCATTATTTTCTGTTTTTTCCTGACCTTACCCCAAAATCCTAGTGACAACTCTGCATGGTCACAAACTATTTGATAATGGAGAGGAATTAGGGAGAAAAAATATATTTTAACCCAGCCAAAGTCAATTGGACTGAGGGTGCAAGGTTCTTGGATTAGGGGGTGGAATCATGCCAGGATATTTTTAAAATACAAGCACTCTAAAATGACATTTCATGTATTCCCTAGCCTGCTTGCCGGCTCTCCTGTAATTTTTTCGGTCGTTTCTTTTCGGATTGGGTCACCTGTGGCACGCGACTGCGTGCCACAGGTGACCCAATCCGAAAAGAAACGACCGAAAAAATTACAGGAGAGCCGGCAAGCAGGCTATGTATTCCCAGACCACTTTGGAGCAAAGTTATAATATTTTAATAACAAAACTACTCTACTATTGTCAGCAAATGATGTGATAAGGGAATGTTGATTTAATGTTAGGAGGTATTGAAGGGGGGCACTTAAATGTTTTTGGCAGTTAAAAGGGGGGTTACAAGGTTTTTCAATTAGATTCCCCCCTCCTATGATATTTTATGGTCTTCATGACACCCTCCCCCCTCATATTAAGTGAACATTCCCAAAGCAAGGCCGAGGCATGAGAAACATATGTCCGGTATGAGAACAAATGGTGAGGAATGACACTCATGCTGGACGAGGTAGACTTAGCTGTAGCTATAATGCCTAGTGTGGCTTATGCATCAATCAGCGGCTTCCCCCTGGGGTCGACCCCCGGGGACCCTGGGGGATTTGTCCAAATGCCCATTCAAACTTCATCTAATCCCCCTGGGTATGGGGCAGGAGAATTTTGACAAATCCCCTCCCTCTGGGGCACCGAAACATATAAACTAAACATACCTTTGCTGATAAATTCCTCTAGACAATTTGCCAAGATGGCTTTTCTCTTCCCTCTGTCGGTGCTCCACGCGTTAAAAACTGGCATATTAAATTAAAAGGGCGCCAGTTCAAACCAAAGTCAAAGACCTCGTGAGCGGAAATGGCACGAAGCTCGAAGAACATCCGGGAATAACGGATTGGGTAATCTGCTGACCTGATATTACAAATCCCCAGGGTCACTCACTTATCAGCTTCACTTATCAGCTTATCACTTATCAGCTTCACTTATCAGCTTCAAGAAGCAACTCAAGACCTATCTGTCCGTCCCCTGGGTTAAACCACCAGTAGCAAAAGTGTTGTTTTCCCCCTCACCTTCGGGCAACATGGAGCTGACAAATCGTGACAAATGCCCCTGAGTTCCCGTGGGTTCCCCGGGGGTCGGACCCAGGGGGAAGCCGCTGATTGATGCATTATTTCTTGAAGGAACCAGAAAATTATGAGGTGCAAGGACTTGAAAGCCTTTTTGATTTATACTTTATTTTAAAAGAATACAGCCAGTTCTCAATATATGTTTTGATAGTCTTTCATTTCTCATAGTGCTGGAACAATCAGTGGCCCCCCTTCAAATCCACTTAACCTCCACTTAACCTCCTCCTATACCCCCCCCCCCCCCCCCCTCCCCCTCCCCCCCCCCGCCATCCCCCCCCCCCCCCCCCCCCCCCCCCCCCCCCCCCCCCCCCCCCCCCCCCCCCCCCCCCCCCCCCCCCGCCATCCCCCCAACTAGATAAAATAAATATCATCTCTTAGAATGTCTTGATCGATTGTCGTGTCGAGGGGATAGAGACAAACAACGTACAGTCATTTCTTGGAGCCTGAGGGAGGTGTAGGAAGTACTCTACTTAAAATTAAGTCAATATTTCCGAAGAACAACGCTTCTCTTAGTCGCCAAGTGGCGAACCAGGATGAAATGGTCGGTAGGACAACAAGTTACGTAGAAGAATCACAAATAAAGTCCATTGTTCAATTGCCTGTTTATTCATTTCTACAGATACAACCTTTTCATAATATTAATGTAGTTTATAAAGAAAAAATCAGGCTTTTCGGTAATCCTGCTCGGAATTCCACCATGTAAATGCGTTTATTAGAACAACTTTGCAAAGTAGCGGCTGTTTTACAAGCCAATTTTTTTGTTATTGTCATGCAATAGTAACGATATATTACCTCACCCGGCATCCTTACCTGCTTAAGAAACCAGTAATATAGAATATTCATTCATCCTAGACCAGTTAAAGGATCAAAATGGATTGTTTTTAGCGTTTTCCGTTCGACATGGCTGACCGAGAGATTAATTTTAATGGGTAAAACCGCTGGGATATCGCAGGCACTAACTTGAGCATGCGCAGATTGAGTTAGCAATATTTCCGGGTTTGAACGTTACGTGTACCATGACATAGCCTCTTTAAAAGGATGAATGAAACTATATATATTTATTGACACTTATTTGCAATGAAGCTGTGCATCAAGTAAGTCTATACTAAACTATATATACTGTTAAGAGTTAAGACTAGATAACAAAAAGAATGTACAAATTTATCACATATAAAGCTGAATTATAAATTACCTAATTAGATAGCCTATAACTAGTACCTTAAATATAGCACTAACAACATTTATATAAACTAAAACTAATATGGAATGGATAAAAAAATACAAGAATAAAACTGAACTATATTATTATGTATTATTATGTATTATTATGTATTATTATTATTACATTATAAAAACATGACGCATCTTTTTTGTAGCTATGTTTCATGTTGATAAACATTATAATTGTTATGCTAATGTACCAACCATGATTTCAAAAGGCTTCTTTGTTCCAAGGAACCAATGACACTCCAGTTGGCACATTAATAATAATAATAATAATAATAATATAATAATAATAATAATAATAATAGATAACATGCAGGAAACAATGCTATTGTTACTGTTTCTTGTTACTGTTTTAAAGTATGTTTACATTATTTTCGTTTCAGATTAATAATATCTACCAAGTGGAAGGTGAAGAACCTGTCAAGTACTCACAAGAAGTGGCTTTTACTGTCGATAAATATGAAATTGTATAAGAATGAAAACCTTGTATAACAACTACATGTATCATGAAGTGATAATCTTAAGCTCAGTTTATTGCAAGCCCCACAAACCCTGCCAGCACATGAAAACATTCACAGCATGACATAGGAAGGGATTACACTTGTTGTATCTCTCAAGGTGAATCATGTCACTTGAACACGGGGCATTTTAGAAAGAACATCCTTGTATGGTAGACCTGAGAAATATTGTACACTGAAAACACAAAAACAGCAAGTGCTACACCAGCATTCATGTGAACAGTACACAAAACATTGTACTTTACATTGGTGCTTCATCTAGGGGTTTGTACATTCAGCTTTTGATCCAAATATCCCAACATTGCAGCTGTACATTCAAATACGATTATTACCAGAGCAATGTTAAAAAGAAGAGGTTTTATTACCATCTGATACCGTTCATAACCATTAAGATACCAATAGGTGTAAATCAACTATTCTAGTCACAAAAAGCGGGATTTGGGGTCCCTGTGGCCCATGCTGACTCTATCACAGTCTACGTCCAAAGTTACAACACAGGTATTCCAACGTTTGCTTTTTATTTTTGTATGCGCGTTTCTAGATAAACATATCAGTTGCTTGTAAAAGGTTAATGATGAGGGATGCATATAACTTGGTAGTTGTAATAATGGATGAACACTTGGATAATCAAGATCAATACAGCAATGACAAGAGTAGAGTAGTTTCTAATGAAGTATTAAAATATTTGTGTTCATTAAATTTTAAAATAGCCAAGAGTATGAAATCTAGTTGAATATCTACACCAGTAAATCGCTAATAGAAAAGGCAAAGCAACCTGTAGCCTGTTGGCGGCTCTTTTGGGTAGTTTTTCCGTCCCCTTTTTGGAATTGGGATACCTGTGGCGTACGGTCAGCCACAGGTAGCCCAATCCGAATAAATGAACTGGGGAAAAACCCAGAATAGCCGCTGGTAGGGTAAGTCTGGTAAGGCTGACGTGGGAAAAAGTCCTTATCCGAGGAGATGCGAAGGTCTTGTAATTTGCAGTTTGAGCCGGAACGAGCTTGTCAGTGTTGGTTCGGCCTGGGCCTCCTCACAACAGACCGACGCTTAACCACAGCTATAGACCTTTCCCAACGAGCTCCAAAGGAGAGGAATCGCTCACTTAATTTATTCATGAAATGACAATATAAACTAACTAAAACCCTACCCTGAAAAATATAAAAACCCTAACCGGTCAGTAAACAAGATCTTACCCACCTGGAGCTAGGGTTCTCAAGAAAAACTTCTCAAGAAAATGGTGAGGTAAAAATTTTTTGAGAGATTTTCTGGGACTCGAACCCCGCTGCCGCCTACTCGTAAGGCAAACGTCGCAATCACCACCTCTCTCAAATGCTGTCAAATTTGTACATTTTATAACCGCTGCTAATTTATGTTAGTTTGTATGGTCATTTCATGAATAAATTAAGTGAGCGATTCCTCTTTCCCATGCGTTGGCCATCTTGGAATAAACCTATTGTTAATGCTTCCCAGCCTCGGTCTCGAATGTGTCTAACCAAGGCTGGCCATAACACGCGAAATTCATTCTGGTTCTTTTTTCGAAAAGGCGAGAAATGAAACCGGTTCTGCGGCATTTGAAAACTAGAAACCAATTTGGTATTTCATAGTAAAAGGTTTGTAAGAAAACGATTTACCTTACCCTCCTAAGTAAAGAGCACTAGTTATTTTTCATGTTTTAATAGTACAATGATAAGACTCCATTTGTCTCAGTTAAGGTTACCGGATACCTTCAAAACGAAAAAGATTGGGTAAAAAAATTTCACACAGAAATGTAGTTTTAGTAGTAGTGTCTCGTATACCAAAAACTCCGTTCAAAAAAAAATTATATTGACGGAGAAATACCAAAAGAAAGTTTTCAACCGGAAGTAAAAGGTTCTTTTTGATTGACACCAGATCAATAAACACATGACAAGTGCTCACTCGCCCGTAACGACGGTATGGGAAATCATTTCATATACCAATGTTTACGTTTATTGAGAAAAGTTTTTCCACACACGATTCCACAATTCCATCGGATGTTGGCCTTATATCTTACAAAAAGCAAGCAGGATGCCCTAACCCTAAACCCTTAGCTTGAAAAACAAAGAAAAAAGCAAAGCAAAACGAGGCCAAACAATGGATACGACTACAATTACAAAGCCAAATAAGAGTCCTCGCAAAACCCGACAAGCGTTCGTATTTTCACTTTCAGTCAGTGCCGATTAGTCCACATCTGAACATAAAATAGAATTGATAAGAGCCAGCCGAGAGAATATTTGTTTCCAAGAAAGCTTAGATGGAAACGTAGTTTGGCGGTGACCCTGAATCGGTTGAACCACGATCTCGCTATTATTGCCGTGCTGTTTCAGACGCCTGTAAATCGCTGTCTCCTCTACTAACTATGCTGGCATTCAAGGCGTCTCTATAGGTGTTCACCTTGGCTTTGCTCCTCGAGGTCTTTTTGTCTTTCCCATTTTTCTAGCCTGGGAAACCAGCTGACTCTTACCGCTACCATTTTTCAAGTCACACAAAAAAGAACAAACATCGGCGCGTTGCTTTGATCGGAAATCAACATTGGCGGGAAATCTTGACAGATAGTTGAACTGTGATGAGAAATGATTGGCCAAAAGCTTGCTAATTGTTGGAGAGGCGGGGCTTCAGATTCACGCACGACAGACGGGTATATTTTTTGAAGTGCTATTTTCTCGCTTTCGATTTTCAATCAAAATAGAGTTTTAAAAAAGCTCCCACTCAAGAGGAATTTATTCGATTTGTGCGAAATTTTCACAAAATGTAAATTGATATCTCAGCTGCAAAACCGTGTCGGGGAATTGGGAAATTCTTAAAAGAGGGCTCTTGACGACGTTTCCCGCATATCTACTCGGATTATTTTTCGCCTTTTCACGGAAAGCATGATAACTTTTGAACTAAATCGAATTTTGAAATTCCCCGACACGGTTTTGTAATACGATTCCTCTGAAATGCGACAAAGCAAACAGATTTTTAAACTTTAAAATATTTTCGGAGTCGGAACTTCTGAAAGCCATCTCACTAGATCGGAGAAACGGGATGGCGGAAAATTCGAGATTTTCAAAGAACTCAAAACTTTTTATGTATTCTTGTAGCCAATTTTATAAGCTTTAAAATGATACATGGGTGATTTATCTACGATGTTTCCTCGAGGCGCTACATAATTTAGACTGGAAACGCACCCTGAAGGTATCCGGTAACCTTAAAGGAAGGACACGCCTTTATATTCCGGGCCGGAACAAAATTATTTTCAGTGATTTTCATATAAACTGATAACTGTTGACACGTGTGGGATGGATAAAATCAAACTAAATGTGCAAACATGATTAACAAACTGCGTAGATAGAATGTTCAAGGAAAATATTGCATGTCCTTTCAATCGAGCATTGAGGGAACTAGCTGGCTCTCTTCCAGTGGCTGAATTGGCCCTTTGCAGGACCTGGACAAGTGACTTTTTAGCCTGTCAATCAAAAAATTATTGGCGCTAGAACACCATGAATCCCAGAAATGGAAGAGCAAGCCAAAATTAGTTAAAAAACAAAACAAGTTTTAGCTTCATATCTTTAAAACTGAAGGAATGCTTAATTTAACAGGGTTTGTGAGGCTTTTTTTGCTGACTGGCAAGCTGTGCCAGTCTACTATAATCATGGCGGGAACCTGGATCTTTCTCAATGCCGTCAAACACCTTGAAAGTGTGCAATTATATTGAAATGTGTACCAATGTTTGAACAGTTAACTAGTACTAGTAGCATTATTTAATGTCAAGGGAAAGATGTATTCGTCAACTTCAGCACTGGGTTTGACAAGTCGCTGGTTTATAAGTTACTTTATTTCAATTCCCTTAGTATGTTATTTTATAAGATCTTCACTACAACGGACTTGTGACTCGTCGATTGTAATTCTGCACTGAGACGATCAGCCATATTTTAAACCTTCACTTAGAAAACGTATTTGGTAACCCCGCGAATATTCCCGCGAATCTCACCTTATTCCTGATTGGACAGTTTTGAGCATGCGCATGCAATATCTGGACCCTTTCCGACCGAAAGAGAGGACAGGAGTGAGACCATCCCTCGATCCCCTAAGATTTTTCAGTTAGTTGAGGAGGCACTGGGAACGAGAATGGGAAGGTATATGTCTGGAGTCCTCCCCAAAGCCTTTGAAATGAAGGTATCAGTGTCTGAATTGGATACGCGCTTTGAACTGAACTGAAGATGAGTCTTGTTTCCCGTAAGTATACATATTAAACTTTACATTTCTGAACAAAGAGTTTATCGCCTATTAACCATCGTGTATTACTGAGTGTTCACGGGGGCAGTGACCAGATGCGTACCTGCCTTTAAGCCAGTACGCCCGGGCTAAAAAAAATTTCTGCAATTTCAGTACGTTTTTCAATTACGCCTGGAGCAAACTTTCGGGCTTAAAGCTAAAAAATGCCTTGGAACGCCCCTGTTTACGATATAGATTTGGCTTCGCTCATAATCTTCTTCAAGTGGCGGTACTGACTACCAGACAGCTTGAAGTACTGATCCACTGTCGAGTTCAAACGTGGCTATTCAGTAGTCGGGGAAACGTTCGTGAACTTGACGAAACTTCAAGAAATCGGACCGATGTGTCACACTACTGTTTATTTAAAATGTATAAGCAAACACCAACGAGGCTCACTTTACTGATTAGTATATTCGTGTTGCATAATTATATAACTGAACCAGCGACAACCCCAAGAGTGGAGGGGAACAGAACAGGGAGGAGGGAGAATTTGCAGAAAAAAATCGGGGAGGAGGGAGAATTGAGGGAGAAAATGGGATCTACATACATGCTCTAGGAAGGAGGGAGAAATATTCGAAAAAAACTAGGGAGGAGGGAGATTCCACCACCCGTTCCTCGCACCTCTCCCAAGCATTGAGCGTGCCGACATTCTATACTTGGCTAAACTAGGGATTTTAATCATGCACTGAACGCTAATCAAAACATAGCAGGTTTGAATTAACAGAATCAGTTCTGATGTAATTCAAATATATATTGATAATGATGGTGATATTTGCTGGTGAAACAGGGGACCAGCGGCATATGCTTAGTGCCTCGCTTAACATCCACTGGACTGTAATATTAAATTGTATCTTACAAAATTGTATCTTACAAAAAATAACAGTGAACTGAACAGAACAGTACTGGGAACGAGATTGGACTGAGCAAAAATGTGGACTTTAAGGGAAGAGGACGTTCAGCTGAGCACTATGTCGACGGTCCCTTACTGACAGGGAAAAATTGGCACAGCAAAAGAGGAAAACCCAGGGGAGGGGAGGGTACTTCCAGAAATTTAGGATAGAGGTGTCCGCGGGGATATCGAAACCCTGACCCTATCGGTAAGGGTGAAAAATCGTAAAATGGTTACCCTTTCCAAGGCTTGAAACTAAAATATAAGACCCTAGTTATTTATTTGTTTTGGTGTCGTAACTCGGATAAAATAATTAATATGTAATGCTTTACGTTTATTGAAGATTGTTACTATTAGCGGGCGTTGAGCAAATGCACGATAGTTAGGGGAACAAAAAAACCATACCCTATCCCGCGGCACATACCTAGATAGATAGATAGACCTATGTACAAGTTTGCATATCTATCTATCTCTCAGACCTGCTGAGAAAGCTAACAAACGTAAGGTACATGCAGGTATGAGAAGTATCTGACTGTGTTCAATGTACTTGTTTTAGCTGTTATTTTTGTGTCAGTTTTTGAAGGAATCTTGTATATATATTTACAAACTTCTTTTTTGTAATTTTAAGGCGGATCTATTAGTAAATGAAAAACTACATTTTGATCTTGATATTTTGGTTTGTATAAATTTATTTTTCTATTTATTGTATTGATTATCTTTCCCTTAAGTCACTGTAAAGGGGGCATCTCAGAACAAAATGTAGTTCGTACCCAGCCTAGTCCCTAGGCCTTCTGGCTGGTATTTTGTCTGAGTGGATTAATGGGATCCCTGTGGTTTGTACAGTGAGCGGTGACGTTACAAACTAATCTCGTACCCAGATCTCCCACGGAAAACACGGGGTGGGATCTGGGTAGGAGATTAGTTACAAACCATTACAAACCACAGGGATCTCATTGACCCACTAAGACAAAATACCACCCGTACCAAATCCGCGGACTATCTCCTTGGCGCAGTCCTCGTCTCTGACGAGGTTCTATAAATTACTTTGTTTCTTCATAATTCCCATTTCCTTTAGCAAGAGAAACTCGACTAGTATTTGACATCATCGCGTTAATTAGACGTTCGCACAAACATGCAAATTCAGTTCAAAATGATTGAAACTCAGTCTGACATTTATGAAAATAGAAAACCGCCTCTTCTGAAAACAGTGGAGTTTGGATGAGTTCGTTCTGCCGTTGGCGATGTCGCTGATTTAATATTTTTTCTCTAGCCGATGAATTATATGTTTTCTGATTCAAAATAGAAAGCAGCAACAAATTTAGTTTAAAATTGGCTTCGTAATTCTGTACGCTACAAATTGGCTCTAGAGAGTCCCAGAGAGCAATAAGGAATAGTATTTATTCATTCAAACATACCACCAGTGGTACATTTTGATACAAAGATAGCAACAATAACATAATTATGATAACGAATAAACTTACAATCCCTTACTAATACAATCATTAAAAAATTCAGTAAAGTCATAACAATATTTTGCTATACTTTTCATAATTGAATTATCCTTCATTGCTAAACAATATAGGAACATATCTCGCTGACTAAAACTATTGAAGGCACTGTTCGTATCTCGTACAATACTAATGAAACTATCTCTAAGATTTACCAATTTGCTATTATTACACTTCATGAAGTAATGAAATTCGTCACCTATCTCATTAAGATTACAAAGCGAACAAATGCGGCACTCATAATCAACTCTTGTGTAGCGACCAGATTGAACAGGAAATTTGTGAGCGGATATCCTTATTCTCGTCACCGCCTGACGATGCTTGAGGTTCACAACACGGGATAAGTAATTTTCAAAACCTATCCTCGACTTCAATTGACTAAAAGTTCGCATCTTACTGCCCTGTTGAACTTGGTCCCTCCACAAATTATTATAAATGATGTATAATTGAGATTTAACATATTTTGCTAGAGGTCTAATTTGTTCATAAGACGTTATAACAAGATCATGTAAAGGTTTGACATTACACATTTTTAATAGATAATTTACAAATTTTACTCCCTGAAAACTAGATTGTATGCACAATTGTGCTGCCTTTCCAACTAACTCATTTTCATACAATGGATCTTTCACTCTTAACCAGTATTTCACTACCAAGACGGCAATTTGTCCAATCATACTAGGAATTCTGCCTAATTCTCCGTATACAGCTAAGTTGGTAGACTTGGAGTGAACACCTAAAATACGTTTGCAGAATTTCAAATGTAATTTTTCTAAATCATTAACTACCTTAAAAAACTTTTCCTTAAAGACATCAAAACTAGGGATTCTTCCTAGCGTATACACACCCCAAACTTCACAACCATATAGTAGTACTGGAGTTACAACTGTTGAAAATAATTTTAATAGCACTCTAACTGGAACCTTTTCCACATTAGAAAAGCTTTTAAACAAACTATGATAAGCGCGTAGTGCTTTATTATACAAAGCCTTTTGGGCAGATTTAAAACTACCATTAAAATGGAAAGTTATCCCCAAATACGCGTACTCATCAACGCAATCTAACTGGTCATTGCCAAAATACCATTTAGAAGTAATGTAAATGCGTCGCTGGCCCTTCGTACCAAAAACTAAAATCTTCGACTTTTTAAAGTTAATTCGTAGTTTCCATTTCTTGGTATAACAATTCAATTTACGTAAGCAACTTTGTAAACCAGACTCAGATTCCGATAAAAGCACTAGATCATCCGCATATAGTAGACAACTCAATTTGGAGTTGCCTAGCACTACTGGAGCACAAGATGGCGTGTCAAACAATTCAGGTATATCATTGATAAAAATGTTGAACAAGTTAGGACTAAGATTGCATCCCTGTTTAACTCCAATGTCGGACCGGAAAAAAGGAGTGACTCCTTGACTCAACTTAACTGCTGACTTGACGGATGAGTACATACTAAGTAGGATTCGCACAAATTGTCTACTACAACCGTTTTGAATCAACTTATAAAATAGACCCTCTCTCCAAACACTATCATACGCCTTCCTAAAATCTATAAAACAGGCAAACAAAGGTTTTTGACGCTCTTTATAGTAATCAATAAGTGTTTTCAAGACTAACACATGATCAGCCGTCCTAAAACCGTGCCTAAAGCCGATTCAGTTGACATTTATTCAAAATCCTATTATCTCTCAAAAAAGTATTTAATCTAGTGTTCATAATTAACGTGAAAAGCTTTCCCAAACAACTACTAATAGAAATTCCTCTATAATTACCAGGGTCTAATCGACTTCCCGATTTATGTAAAGGCACAATAAAACCCTCTGACCACACACGTGGGAAAATGCCCCCTGATAAAATCACATTAAATAGCTTTACATAAAAGGGCGCTAACACATCCATAGAAGTTTTAATGATTTCGTTATTGACTGAATCTCCCGCACTCGCTTTTTTGGTCTTAAGTTTCTTAGCTATTTCACAGACTTCTTTAACTGAAATAGGAGTGTCAAGAATCTCATTATAGTTAACTGCCCAAAACTTATAATTTTTCACGATTTGTGCTTCATCACTACGGTCGTCTGTTATAAAATTTGCTTTGTTAAGGTCTTTGAAGTAGTCAAACCAATCTGCAGGTGAAACATCATTGGAATTATCACCTGACTGACCCGACTTAATACAGTTGACCAATTTCCAAAACTCTTTCGGGTTATTCTCTTCCAAAATTTGAATTCTATCCAACATCGTATTTTGAAATTGCCTTTTCAATCGTTTCACAAGCCTTTTATAAGCCTTTTTCGTCGTGAAGAATTTATGTTTTAGAAAAGGGTCATTTGGATATTTTGATAATAGATAACCCAAATTTCGTAACTCCTTTTTAAAAGAGTGACAATTCTTATCAAACCACTGCTGCTTTTGAACTGTTTTCGGTGACTTCTTTTTTGGAACCCTGCCATTTCTAATAGGCATTACTTTCTTGGTAACACTGACAATAATATCTGTAAACTTGTTTACTAACATATCTATATCACCCTCCTCCGTCGAGTCCATCAAAATTTTCAGATCGTTATGAACTTCTACAGAATTGATATTGTCGCGAAACTCGTTCTTTAATTCATCGTTCCATAAAAACGCCATCGGAAGTGGTGAAAGATCTATTGATTTTTCAGATTCAGTGGAAGCCTCGGCCTTTATAACAAAGGATAGAAAACAATGATGCGAGAACTCTGTTATCTGCGATACACAGAAGTGGTTTATCATAGGAAGAATATTATGTGAAACAATAGCATAATCTACTACACTCGCTCCATTATAAGTTTGGCATGTAAATTGACCGATAAAATCCCCTTTCGTCCTACCATTCAGAGCAACTAGATCATTTCCACAACACATCTCAGCCAATAGCCTACCATAAGAATTCACTAGCACATCCCGCGATTTGCGTTGTTCGATTGGACAGACAAAGGCTGTCGAATTACCAAACATGTCGTTTACATAATCATCTAACCCGCCCATTCGTGCATTAAAATCACCACATAACATAATTTCGCCCTTTCTTGAAAATTTGTAAATATTATCCTGGAGAAGCTCAAAGTGGTCCTTCTCTAACCTCCTTTCTCTCGAGGAATTTTGTGGGGGAATGTAGACTGTACAAACAAACAAATCGCGTTTTAGATGAAAGAAATTCTTATCCAACCTCCACCATACAAACTCCTCACTGCTCTCCTGGTCAAGAAATTTAACACCTTTCCGCAGAGAGGATTTCACTAGTATGGTAATTCCACCAGAGTTTCTCCGTGACATTTCCGGCATTTTCCGACATTTTGAAAACGAGTAGAATCCTTCAATATTAACATTATCAGATAACCACGTTTCAACCAGTGAGATACAATCAAAACGTTTTGTAATCGAAAGGAAGTCTTCGTCGTCTAACTTCCCCGAAAGGCCCTCGATGTTCCAGGAACAGAATTTCAAGAACTTGCTTGTCATTATTTAAGAACTCTTAACCACCCAGCCATATCAGCCAAATAATGATGATTAAATTAAATTGAATTAATATATATTATATATACAGTCAATGCCAAAAAGGTTGTCCAGCAGAACATAATATAATACTATAATATCCATTGTTTTGGGCTATTGTCTAGACCAAGACAATAGGCCAAAACAATGGATATTAAAGTATTATATTATGTTCTGCTGGACAACCTTTTTGGCATTGACTGTATATATATATATATAGGCCAAAACAATAGGCCAAAACAATGGATATTGTAGTATTATATTATGTTCTGTTGGACAACCTTTTTGGCATTGACTGTATATAAATTAAAATAAGGAAATATAAATAACCGAAAGAGAAAGAAGAAAAATGCTAAAAATAACGTCTAAACTAACACTATATCAAACCGATCTTACTTGATTGGGGTAAGCAAACTGTGGATTATATAAAGCTAGACCCGCCGGAACTTGTTGTTGAACTTGATTACTTACAGAAACAAGTTGTTTCAGCACCTCTGTCATATCTCTCAGCTGGGGATTGATTACTGTCATGTCATTTGATTACTGTCATGTTTGATTACTGTCATGTCATGGAATATGTGAAGAAATTCCTGAGCTCCCAAAATGCGAACTGAAAGATCGCTGTACACAGTATTAACTTCGATCTCGATGGCTACCGAGAAACTGGCTTGCAGATTACCTTTGTCAAGGTGAGAGAAAACACAGTCATCCTGCCTCTCGCCCCCCAGGGTTAATTGTTTCTCTTTGCCGCTTAAGCCACTACTGGACGGCCAATGAAACCGAAAATTAATGTTGGGTGCTACTTGCATCTTATTTATTCAAATCTGCGGGCGGTTCAGTGTTACACGGGAACACCTTGTACAGTTTTTACGATGAAGATTTTTGTGAAGAGGCCATCAACGTAACATAGTAAATAATATATGCCGTGCATGCGAAACTGTGCCAGAAAGGCGTGGGTCTGTTCATACTGCGTGGAAAAAATCTATATTTCGAGCCAAAAACATAAACCCCCATCGGGCGGATACGCGACGTACATATGGTGTGAACCATGCAGCCCGCATGTGAACCAGTGCTACGCGATTAGCCTGCGAGCAGAGGTTCTTTTTTCTTTCCCTCTTCACCAAGAAACGATATGCCTGCTTATGATTAGACCCCTCACGTACATCGGGTACTGGTCGGGATGTGAGGGGTCAGTATATATATGGAGCAGGCTATATAAACCCCGTGCCGCGATCCGTATGTTACGAGTGCATGTACGTGAAGCCAGAAATCAAACACGCTCTCCTGTCATGCCAGGAGACTCGAATTTCTGGTTGAAGTTTTTAAAATAATTCCCTGTAATCTTCGAGTATTTATAGCGGATTGTCAAACAGTACGACTGAAGTATCAAACAGGAACGCTAAATACCTACGCTTTCTCATTATTTTTCCAGCTTCGTTCTAAAATGCTTTTAGTCTTGGTCAGTAAATAAATAATTAGCCTACAAGCGAGAACCGATTGAAAGCCCCAATACGAACTTCCGGATTGCATAATCACTAGAAATAAATGTTTGGACCTCGAAATATTATGTGCAGTGTGCCGCTTGCACGTCAAAGTGATACATTTCTAGTGGGGATTACTCCAAGCTTCCTTCCTTATTTCTAACGAGGAAATTATCTCGTGTCGTAGGAATTATAGGAATTTTCTATAACAATTAAGGACAGAAGTTAAGAATCTGTCGTACACAATTTGTTCAGTCACTTGTAAATGGTGACATCAATATTTTTCTATCTAACAGAGTGTTTTTCTTAAAGCTCAATTGTTGATCCATTTTCATTCCACGAATCACCGAGGCCCCACGCTGGGTGGGAAATTACGCGAATGAAAAAACTTGTCAACGCCGGAGGTTACAGTAAACTGGTAGAGCTATAAAGGGAAAGTTTGCTATTGCGAAAGATACGTTGTGGTGGAGATAAGAGGGAAACGTCGGCGCCGTTTATTTCGCGGATTTCTCTTTACCCAGATATAAGTGGGCAATGATTCTACTATTCTTGAGTTGTATATGGGCTCTGCTCGCCCTGAACTGGGGTGGAGCAAAAGGTGAGTGTGAATTAACGTGCAATGAACTATTCGAACTTACTAGCTGAAACACGAATATAATTATAACGTTCCCCCCTCATTTGATATCGGAAGGCTGCCCCCAGTCGCAACATCGCACGGGAGAAACCTAAATGTACTGTATTTGCTTGCCAATGATTAATTTGTCGAAGCAACTTTGAAATACATACGAGCTGTGGTTTAAATTTTACCACTGGTTTGATATTTAGTTTGAATTTTGTTCTCCGGCCTGATCCCTTTTTGGAATCCCTTGGATTTTCTGTCGATTCTTCTCTCTCTTCTTAGCCGGTTAGGTTTATGTTAGTTAATATATGTGTTTAGGTCAGATTTAGAAAATCAAATGTGAAACAAATGTGAAATTAAAGCAAGGGGATAAACAATAATTTTCGTGTAAACGTTTTAATGTTGCCTCGGAAAGGTCTGCCAAAAAAAACTAATGAAATGAAATATTTTACGATAAAGTTCAGCAAAGGTAATCATTCTTATCTCAGTGGAGACAAATTCCTGTAACGCAAACTTATCTTAATTTTGTACGGAAACCAGGCAACTTCTAATTCTCTCATTTTGCACTGAAAAGAACCATTTTTTCGAGCGGCCGAGGAATGTATTGATTCATTTCTTATCAGATTTTGTATCTTGAATCAGTTTATAGACGAGAAAAAACATAGGTTTCTATTTTCCTGGGGGATTCCACATGGCCGCCGCCGCGCGATAAGTTAGTTCGACTTTAGGGAAACACGTTATCTCTGTCACGTTATCTCTGTCACATTCTGCTCCAGGCTTACACAGATATGGTCGAGTTGTTCACGGAAGTGAAATTCATGTTTACATATTTGCGGCAAGATATTCCTATATTCTGTTATGTTTTTTAAATAACTCAGCTGAATATCATTTCCGCTACTAATGACCCTCACAGATCACGCGGGAACCGAAGTAAGTACGGTTAGTGCTCAAGTAATTTTGATGTCTCTTAACTTGATATATTGGAAAAGGTGTGGATATTTTGTCGGCGTAGTGAGAGACATGTGATCGTTATACAATAGATAATCTCTATGATGTTAGGGCTGTAATCGGACGGAAGCTAGCGTGCAATTAACAGCAGCTGGCGCATGTCCGGCTTCTTGTATAGAGGATATTTAATACATGGCTGCTTGGAGATACGGCATTTATCTTCGCGTGTTTTATAACTCACGAGTGAGCACAGCAGTTATCAAGTTAAACACGAGAAGATAAATCAGTTCCGTATCTACAATCAGCCAGGTGAGCATTTTAAAGCCTTTCTAATTTTAAAGCTGAAGTAAAATTACCAAAATAAAAACAACAACCTGTCAAACCATAGTTAATAGAGGGGAATGGTTATGAAACCCAGCGACCTTCTTTGTTATATGTCTTTGTTAGCTTTTTTCAACCACTACCCTGCACAAAACACAATAGAAATTCCAATGTGTTAATCAATCAGCCAATAGAAACGTGTGAGTTCAGTCGTTCAGGGGACGCTAATGAACTATGACCCTGCACAATCTTTTGTCTTTCTTGCCCCCTTCCAACATAAATCGCAGCGCAGTTGGTAGCCCCTTTGAAGTTTGCCGGGTTTCATAACCATTCCACTCTATTAACTATGGTCAAACCAAGTCAAAATCAAACAAGTTTACTCAAGATGATGTTGCATGTTTTAAATGTAATGTTTTTCACATTATAGAAACAGTTACGAGGAAAATAAAGAGCAAATCAGAAAAAGAACAAGTTTTGTTCTGTGAAGTGATATCCCACGTGTATTGATATAAATGATATCTCTACTGGAGGTAGTGTGATAACATTTTTACGATTTTGCTATCAGCCAGTATCACCACTGACTATCATGCAATAAACTACATTTATCGCCTTATGAGGAACGCGCCCGGTTCTGGACTGCTACACGTGCCTTTTCTCGGCATATGAGTAAGAATTGAAAACCGGACCTTGGTGCAAGCCGCGAAACGAGGTAGAATACTGAGTTAGCCAACCAGAATAACGCCGAAAGAAAAGACTGCTTACAATACACAGTCTAGGCGTGTTCAATAACTATGTTTTTTTTCCGGTCCGGAAGGCACTGAAATCGCGCCCTCTGATTGGCTAGTGACCCGGACCGTTCTTTTTTTCTCATCCGGACCGGCTGATCCCAAAGGTTTTTAACGAGATTCTTACTTAAACGTACCCTAAGCATTGAACATCTCGTACTGAAATCCTTAGAAAAAAAGGTGGGGTGGGAAACTGCAGAAAAGTTACCAGTGATTTGAGTGAAACAAAGATCTCACGCTCAAGACTGACAAATGTATCGCTTCTGTATGAGCGCGCGACTGAATTAACAAAAGCAAATAAAATAAATTGATAAGGAAAATGTAAAACGTTTTTACCGATCTTATTAGTCGGTCCGTATATATGGAGAATAACTTAGTGCCCTCAGTCTTGAAAACGGCCTGCGGCCTCGAGACGTTTACAAGACCTATGGTAAAGTTCTTCTCCATAATTCCGGCCGGTAAATAACATATATATAAATATAACATATGTATTAAACACTTTATTCAGTGGTTAGGATCTGATAGAGTCAAATTGATGTGAAGTCACAAGTGAATCCTCCGTAATTATTTGATCCATTCTATATTTGAAATGGGTTTTCTTTTCTTTCATTTTTTTTTAGGCTGTATACGACCGCCCATAGGAAAAAAACTGGGCTATTCTTTTTGAACTGGCTAGCAAAGGTTTACTGACCCCTACTCAGGTCTATATATAGCGATGTTTCGTGTGTCGTCATCTATTGTTATTAATGTGCCAACCAGAGATCCATTGGTTCCCAACACAAAGCGGGCTTTACAAATCATGGTTGTCACATTAGCATAACAATTGTAATGTTTATCAACACGAAACAGCGCTATTCCCACGATTTTATTAACATCTGGTGGCCAAATAAACCAAGGATTTGTACAACTGCGCATGAACCGTAAACTGGTCTAATTTCAATAAATAAATAACATAATACGCGGAATACTAATTCCCAAAAGGACAGATATTCCGAAAACGGAATGATCTTGACGGAGATCTAGATGACCTGATAATTAACGTAGAATTTAAAAGGAAGTGGCCTTTTTTTGGCCTAACCCGCGCGCGTCATAGATTTCCCAAAAATTCCCTAAAGAACAACATTTTGCGTTTAACGAGTAAACCGCTGTCCCAAAAGATCGCACCCTCAGTAATGCAGAATTAACGTTATCCTTCCAGGCTCGCTTACCAACTTCACAGCGGCTGTAGATGTTCTATCCAGTAGCCACGTTGCACCAGAAGGTTTTGGCACCAACATCAGTTGTATCGTGTCCGGACAGTCATTTGACCGGTGGACTAATCCGTCCGGACAAACGCTATCCACTGATAGCTCGCAAAGAATACACGTAGTCAACGATCGTTACAGACACGATCTTATTATCAAGAGTGTGAATAGGACAGACAAGGGAACTTACCAGTGCCGAGGAAATCTACAGTCCTCAACTGTTACCCTTTATGTAGAATGTAAGTTCAAATGTTTAAAAAAAAAATATTTTACTTCTTACAACAGTTTATCGGAAGAGTTGTTCATGTTTAGGCCGGATGAAACATATTTTTGAGGGGATGGGGTTTGACTTTTTTTTAAAACATGATTTTTTCAGTGAAGACCAAAAGCTCTAGATCTAGCCTTTTAAAGAGAATGTTCAGCTTTTTATCATGATGTACTTTTTTTCGGTGAGGCGTGTCCACGAATACTCTATTTAAAAGTAATAGAAACTGATCTACACGGTTCATAACAGAATGGACTTCTGTTCACACTTACCTCAATTGCAAAGGGACAAGTTGAATCTAGTTTGTATTTTCACAGGTATACTTCTAAAGTTTCTCAGTTGCCTTTGAATTTGTCTGCAGATCCTCCGAGTATTATTTTCTCGGAATCCACGACTACAGTGACGTGGACGCACTATGCTGATCCCAAACAAGTACAACTCGAGTGCAAGTTTGACGGTTACCCTACACCAAGTGTGAAGTTTTTTAAAGACGGCAAGCACATCACTAGCGGGGTCACGAAAGGGACCAGATCTGCCGTCTATCGGTTCCGTGCTACAAACATAGACTACTATGGGTTCGTCTCTTGTAAGGGAACAAACAGCCGAGGGGAATCGACTCATTATATGGAGGTTTCGAAAGCTGGTAAGGAATTTAGCTTTGGTTGGTCAGGGGCGTAGGCAGTATTTTGCCAAGGGGGGAGGGGGGGGGGGGGGGGGGGGGCTCCCGAAACGAGCGCTTTCTTGTATGAGACGTAAATTCTTTCTTGTAAATTCTTTCTTGTAAATTATTCAATAATTTACCCAAGGGTGGGGGGGTCATGGGCAGCCTAGGACCCCCCCCCCCCCCCCCCCCCTGGCTACGCCCCTGTTGGTTGTTTCTTGATTTGGAGCCATGTATATATCGGTTTATAATATAGATACGATAGTACGCGCGCTCTGATTGGCTAAAAAGCCATGTTTTATCAGAGTATATAACATGGTTAGCCGTGTTATATAGTTTTCAACTGGCGGTTTCCTTTCATCGCGCGCGTAAATCTATATTATAAAACAGATAAAGAAGCCTTAAATCCATGTTTTATACTATCATAAAACACTCTGGTCATTTGAGAACACTCTAGAAATGTTGAAAGCACGCGCCTTCGGCTTGTGCTTTAACATTTCTCTCATGTTCTCAAATGCCCATCGTGTTTTATGATAGTATAAAACATGGCTAAGGCTTCTTTATTTGTTAAATATAGGGTTATTAGTAGTCAGCTATTTTTACGAGTCATACCGTGAAATCCCGGATGAAATCTCCCGATTATAAGCCCTCCCCTGTTATAGGCCCATCAGTCCGGTAACATAACACCCTTTCGATTATTAGCCGCACCGGTTTTTATCCCACCTTCTCCTTAATGTCCTCGCCTCTTCACATTAACCAAAAGGACGATTTATTACAGTTGGTTCATGCTTGAATACTTGAAATGTAAAAACCTTTAATGAGCACTAACACATTCTGTGTGGAGAGTGAAAAGACCAGTGTCAGAGACAGTCGAAGTAGTTTTCTGTTAACGCATTTTAGAACATTTTTATCATCACTGGAATAAACCCACCCGATTATAAGCCCTCCTAAAATCCTTACAACTTTGTATAAGCCGAGAGCTTCTTAGCGGGATTTTACTATGTGTATGTCTATCTATCCATGGCTAGCTAGACAAAAATTTAACTAACCAACTTCTGATTTTAGGTTATTCCCTTGAAGTGAAAACGCCTAACCTGTTTTACCCATTTCAGGCCCCCCTGAACCACCAGCCCATATTCAACTAAGAGTTGGCTGCGATTATGTTCGAGTGCACTGGGTTCCACCCTTGAGCAATCGGGGAAGTACCGTAACCAAGTACAGAATTGAGTTACTCAAAGGTGGGAAACTGATCGAAGGAGAGGACCTGGATACTAGTAAGCGGTCCAGGAATTTCATTGGGCTGGAAGAAGTGGCAAATTACGCGTTGAGAATGAATGCTAAGAATGGTTTCGGCTCTGGCGCTTGGAGCGAGGACTCCTTTAAAACTAAAGAAATGTGTAAGTTGTGAAATGCTTATTCGTTGTATTTTTTAATCACGTGTGGGATATCCGACCTCACGGACCAAAACTTGTTTTGTCTGATTTGCTATTTGTACCTCTTATTGTCCCCAAAATGTGAAAACATTACTATTACAACCGATTTAGTTCAGTTACATTGATTCAGTTACAACGTAACTGTGTTTTTGAGACATCATTTCACATACTCATTCGACACAATTATAACGCGCAAATGTCTGCCACTTCTGATTGGCAACGCATGTTGGCGAAGTCTGTCGAGGACTTTAATATGAAAAAGCACCTAAATTATTCGATTCAATACCTCAAAACCACGATAAATAAGTGAGCGTGGTATGACCATGTCGAATGATTGCTCTATGCAAATAACACTGAATCGGTTGTAAATAGAGACAGCGTAATCTTGAGCAAACTTATTTGATTTTGACTTGTCCAATGGCGATCTTCGCGACAACTGACCTTTTATTGAACAGACTATCTATAGCGCATTACAGTTTTACCAAATTTTACATTTTCTATGAAAATTCCGTGATATTGTTAGCGCATTCATAAAGCAAATTAGGCTTTCAACAGCCCTCGTATCATTTTCTGGGAGTTAAAAGAAACACAAATTTAAGGCAGTACCTCAAGGAGCGAGTTCCAAAGGCGTGAAACGATGAGGGGCTAACCATTTATACCGGAACATTCTTGTTTAACTGCCAAAATTTAAAGGAAACGCATTCATAATCGGTCCTTAAAACACACAAATATCTAAAAGAATGCTGAAAAAGAGAGAGGAAAATTAGATATATTGATTGTATTTTCTCTGACAGGTGCTGGCGCCATGTTTTCTCCATCCCTTGTCTTATTGGCTGCTACACTTGTTATTACCATAGCAACGATGTGCTAGCAACACCCTTAACCGATACACCGCGTCACAGGACAGGAAGCGATAAAATTTCGTGAGGAAAATAAACCATTTTCTTGTGGTCACTGGAAATCAAGTCGTAAAGTACGAGAAACGGTTGCCTGTTTAGGTGTTAATGTATTGGATAGCTTGAGAAATTATCATCCAAGTTAAGGAAGATTGATTAGGCACTTGAGAAACGGGTAGGGGACTGGCACTGAGTTTGATAAAGGTAATTTGATTGACAAATTATCCCCACGCCAAGAAAGATGATGTAAGATGAAAATTAGTAACTTTACCATGTCTGAATGAGATTGATTTGATATTAAACAAGCATGACCCGATTTCATAAATCGCTAAAATACGATAAAATGTCCCCACTTAACATTTGGTGACCTTCACATCAGTGTCGAAAGACCAAATGCAAATTACCCACAGCCAGCCAATCATAGGAGTGAGTAATCACAAGTAACTCATAAATGGCTTCCCTGTGAGCCAATGACAAACCAAAGCAAAACCAAAATCAATTTGCGTTTGGTTTTACTTTGGAATCCGATTGGTTGGTTTATTTTCTCAGCCAATAGGAGAGCTTAGTAAACGCAAAACCAAAATACTTCCGACAATCACGTGAAAACTGTTCTAATTCCAAGGTGAACTTTCTTGTGATTGCAGTGTCGTAGAGCTCATCTACGGTGGCCCATAAGGGACACTGCCATACACACATATTTTTTTTCGCTTTAACTCGCGATCGCGACTTATAACTAGCGATCGCGACTTATAACTAGCGATCGCGACTTATAACTTGCGATCGCGACTTATAACTAGCGATCGCCACTTATAACTAGCGATCGCGACTTATAACTCTGAGTTCACGTAGTCACATCACGTGTCTTCCATCCTTTGCAAATCAACATGGCGTACGAAGTGGTCTTTGTTTTTGCTCTTTTGTTTAGTTTTGTTAGTTGTCTTCCAGCAGGAGTA
The DNA here is from genome assembly GCA_030867875.1 of Actinernus sp. WN-2022. Lineage (NCBI taxonomy): Eukaryota > Metazoa > Cnidaria > Anthozoa > Actiniaria > Actinernidae > Actinernus > Actinernus sp. WN-2022. Next base: position 34,310,323 of record JAOWCC010000064.1, read on the forward strand.
TATTCCGGCTCTTGGAACGTGAAAACGTAATTGGAAGTTATTTCAACCTTGGTGACTAAATTATGCTGAGATTCTTGGATCTCGTTACGACAGCTCAAATCAATTTTAAGGGTACGAGGCCTACGAAGGGGAGGAATAAAAACACATATTTCTATTTCTTACTCGGTACAGCTATGCGCATCATGGATTTTGGCAGGAGAGCCCTTGTAACCGTAAAAGGGCAGACTCAGAATAACTTGGGACGAACTATATGTACTTTTTCTACAATAGATTAGAAGAAAATACGAGAAAAGCGGTTATAAATTAATCGTAAACTAAAGCAAAATAACCAAGGTTTTTGAGACACGTTAACACGGGACGGTGACCGCTGACCGTCCTTTCAACCGATATTGTGGATGCCATTGAACAAGAATTAGAAGGAAGTGGGTTCTGTTTAACAATTAGACCACAAGTTCTACTAAAGAGTTATAGAAACGCAAGTGAAAGTTAAATGGGAAAATTAGAAATGGCTGAGTGTTTCCACTGCTATTGCTAATTCTTTCAAACTTTGACAAGTGTTCATATAACTCAATAAAAACATGGTAAAAATGTTTTCTATTTTCTATTAGATTTCACATTGAGCACAAAAAGTGAAAAATGCCTGCCTCATTTTATTATTATTAATTACACTAATAAACTTGATTCCTTCTTCCATTCCTTTACATGGATTCAACAAAGTCGTGGAACTTACAGTCAACTCGCTCTTAAGCGACCCGGCACCCTTGGTGCACGGACAAAGTGGTCGCTTACGGGAGGTGGTCGCTTACAGGAAAAAGTAGCACAGGTAGCCCAAGCGATTGCTAAACGGATCAGACTTCTAGCACAGCTCTTGCGCGCTGTCACCATAACAACATAGCTAAGCACGGGAGTTCTAGCTCAAGTTTTTCCAATCTTTTTCAGTTTCTTATCTGTCAGCGCCATTAAAATTGAACTTTTTATTTGAGTAATGATTTTCTAAAAATACAGTACAATCTACTTTGATGGTCGCTTATCGGAAAGAAAAACAATAGAAAATGTAATGGGCTCCTGAAAATGTCAAGTGTTGAGACTAAAAAGTGGTCGCGGTCGCTTAAGAATTTTTGCGTTGGTCGTTTGCGAGAGAGTATTTACAACAGAATTTGACTGAGAAAAAACGGTTTTTTGGTAAAGTGGTCGCTTATGGGAGGTGGTCGCTTACGGGAAGTGGTCGCAGGAGAGAGTTGACTGTAACTTATTATAGTTAAGAAAATATATGGAAAAGATATGGCATATCACATAAAACCTGGGTACTACCACTACCTTCGGCCATAGTCAGTGTTTATTAGATGCAAAAAAGAAAAAGAAAAAAAGAGTGTAATAGTGTGTAGTGCCCATGTTTATTGAGAGTCTACCATGAGCTGTACTCTGTTCATATAACAATAACTTGAATTAATGTCCCGGATACATAGAGTGCTTAATATTGCATTTCACATTACCATGCGCTGTACTCTGTTCATAACAACAACTTCAATTATTGACAGTTTAAAGAGTGATAAATGTAGATTTCACACCGATCCACATTAATCTGTTCATACATGAATATCTCAAATGATAATCTCGAAGGAATATGCCACTTGTTAGAAGAAAAAATCTAAACAAGGGTGAATTTCCAGGCCTCAGGCTTGTGAAGGATCTTGTCAAACTGACTAAAGTCAGAAAATCCACTGTAGCCACCATTTGGGAAGTCAATCACAGCACCACAGGTATGCACAGTTATGAGATGCATGAAAAATTAACTTGATTGAACTCGCAGCAATCATTGCGGACTCATGAAAAAGCAGATATCTGCTCTGTTTAAGGATCTGATATACTTCTTATGTCACCACTTCGTCTTGTGTCTTTGAATTAGCACATTTATCTACTTGAAGTAGTGAAAATACAGCCCCAGTGGTGACAGCCGCCAGTCTTTCATAAAGCTGATATACCTCCCGGGGGTGACAGGGGTGCTCGGCCGTGATCCTAAAAGAATCCTAAAAGGGAGCCAAAGAGTTAAATAATAAATTTTGAACCCTAAAAGGGACCACCATATAATTAAGCAGTGTTTGATGGTCCAACCTCCAGCCACATAATTATTCGAATATACCCATCAATAGCCCAGTGGATGCAAAAGCCATATGGCTTTAATTTATCATAACCATCTGTTGCCAGATCCAGTTAGGGCCTTTAACATTTGATAATACTTCCTTCGCCTCATTGAGTTTTCTTTTTGATCGGCACTCCACACCTTCAAGAACTCTTACAATTTTCGAACAGTCTCACGATCAACAACCAGACGATGCTCGTTTTGTAGCCGTTGATGCATAAGACGATAACCAACATTGCACCCACTTCCTTCTAATTCTTGTTCAATAGCATCCACAATATCGGTTATTGGTGTCTTTATTCCGCTCCTTCGTAGAACTCGTACCCTTAAATTTCTTTTGAGCTGTCGTAACGAGATCCAAGAATCTCAGCATAATTTAGTCCAAGGTTGAAATATTAAACTTCCAATTTCCACGCTCCAAGAGCCGGAATATACTCTGGAAGACAACTAACAAAACTAAATAAAAGGGCAAAAACAAAGACCGTTGATTTGCAAAGGATTTGGAAGACACTTGATGTGACCACGTGAGCTCAGAGTTATAACTAGCGATCGGGAGTTATAAGTCGTGATCGCGAGTTATAAGTCGCGATCGCAAGTTATAAGTCGCGATCGCTAGTTATAAGTCGCGATCGCTAGTTATAAGTCGCGATCGCTAGTTATAAGTCGCGATCGCGAGTTATAAGTCGCGATCGCGAGTTATATATAAGTCGCGATCGCTAGTTATAAGTCGTGATCGGGAGTTATAAGTCGCGATCGCAAGTTATATGTCGCGATCGCGAGTTAGGAACTAAGTCGCGATCGCGAGTTAAAGCAAAACAATATATGTGTGTATGGCATGTCCCTTATGGGCCACCGTAATCATCTCCACCTATTTAAATTAGACGCCATTTACGCAATGGGTCTATTCTCTAGTTAAAGTTGTTTTAAAAAAGCCTTTGCGGATTTTTCCTCTTTATTTTGCTTTTGATCAAAGTCAAATTCAAACGGACGGAGAAGACAGTGCACAGAATTTAATTGATCAAAGGCACAGTCAACCTATCCTATTTTTAATGGTAGTGATGCATGCTGGTCCAAATCTGACCGAATTTCAATCAGACAAGGTTCCCGTTGGGTGGTTGATTAGGTTGATTAGATTTAAAAATCAGCAAGAGACTGAATATTATTAAACAAGTTATCACTGGAAAACGCAGGCCATTTCCATAGTGTGGAATACTATGCATTAACAGCGTGTTCCCAGATCTAGATCAGGCTATTTTTAGAATCAGGTTAACAGTCATTTTATGCCACAATGTACTAGTAGGTAAACAATGCGTCCTAATGATTCATGAAAAGAGATATTGCTATTGCTTATAATGAGAAAACCTCGCCATTGTGAAAAATATAAGCATGTTATCGGCCTGAAGCGATGAGGTGTGTATTTTTCTATTAGAAAAAAATAACATGATCTGGGAATGTGCTGACTCACACACCAAGGGATTTTTTTCGAAAATATGGAAATATGATGTAAATTCGGATTCCACGGAAATTGGTGGTTAGTTTTTTTCCAGTGAGATACTCAGTGTGGACAAGAGAGGATGAGGTAAGAGAACGAACCCCGTGCCCCATGATAATTATTTGAAATCTATTAGTTTCACAACACGTGACGTAAGTTATTTTTATCTCGTTCTGATAGGCTACCCTCGTTAGCTTGACCCATTGTTTATATCCCCTGGGAGCACAAGGGCAACACTTTCTTAAAACCAGGCTATGTCCTGTTAATTTAAAAAACAGATATCGAATTATCATTGGAACAAACCTACATGTATGGGGGATTCATTCTCTTACTTCATTCTCTCTTGTGTGGATCTATCATAGGGTGAGCTCCATCAAGAACATTTTTTCATACATATATATATATATATAGAACCCATATTTCTCGCTTTCTGATTGGTACCTGGCCATGACCAATAAGAGTTTATAAATAGTGTGAAATACGCGCTCTGATTGGTCGACACCAATTTTGTATCCTCCTTTAATTTTTCACTAATTAATGTATAAAACCAGAATTCTCGATTTTTAGGAAACGATTCTCGAAATCGATAACCAAGCGAATTGCTCCTAATTCCACCACCAGCTATGATTGATCCAAAACATGAAAGCCTTTGTTCTGATAAGCTAAGAGAACTGGGCCGCGTCAGGCAAAAAGGGCCCGGGCGAGATAATATGTAAATGTATTTAAATTGCACCATGTTTTTTATACTTGTGGTGCGATTACAATATGCATCGCGAGCGCCACATTGTGCTACTAACAAGAAGTGTTGATTTCATGAAATTGACCAGTGAAATCGAAGACGAAATTTACGATTTTAGCAGGCGCAAATGATTCTTTATCATCAGACGATTGTTTCAAGGTGTAAATGAACTTGTACTATTGCTAAAATCATATTATGAGCTACGGGGAGTAGAATGAACTGCAGAAAATATTTTTTTGGGCCAGAAAGTGATCATCTTGTTCATCTTATTTATTTTTTACTCTTTAATGACAGCAGGTATAAATGAATGTCATACATCAAAATCATTCCCTCTGACAGGGCATATTTGTGGTTTGGAATTGTTAGAATAATAAAAACAGAGTTCTTGCTAGAAAGAGTGCGGCATATCTATGTTGATGCACCTCTTAACTATATGATGCCAGGGCCTTCTCGGTCAGATTCAAGATTAGTGATCTTTACTTGTCATTTACAATAAGGAAATGTTCTTCCCAAGAGCTGTGTAAAAGAAATTGTAAAATTCCTTAATAATTCATAAGGGTGCTAACCAATCCAAACGCAGTAACTAAAAGCACGGGGAGGGTTTGAAATAATTTATCTACTTTCTAGCGCAAAATGGTCGTTCTTGCTTTATATCATCGAGCTCTGCCTACAGATAATAGCAATGTGACGTCACGACCTACAGTTAATACCTACTCCGCTGGCCGAACAACGCGCGGGATCTGGGAACGACAGCCAATCAGAATTGAGATAGTGAGTAAAATGTATAATAATATAATTTAATTGATGGGGCAAGGCCAGCTGCCCCTGTCATATTATTCGTTACAATCGTGGTTATTGTGAAAGAGCAGTTAGATCAGTTGTGGTAGGTGGTCTTAGAGAATGAATTCGCGCTGTTAATTTCAACAAATGCTCGATTAATATTGACTAGAGCGGTCTGCTGTACTGACCTTTCATTTACCCAGATATAAGTGGACAATGTTTCTTCTGTTCTTGAGTTGCATATGGGTTCTGATCGCCCGCGACTGGGCTGGAGCAAAAGGTTAGTGTGAATCTGTTGTGTGTTATACACTTTGATTCTAGATCACACTATAGCACAGTATTAGCTATAGCGAAAACACAAGTCGTTTTGAATGGATATAGCCAAGGTTTTGGTTAGTTCGACTATTTTCAGAACATAGAAATTAACATGCAAGACGAAGTGGAAATTCGATCGGGAGATGCATGTCGTGTTAAAAAGATCAATATTTATTTTGATACATACGCATAACTTTGAATTAATCGTTCCACATGTTAATGAGCGTCGTGTCTATAAGAAAGGGAAAGCGGTTGGACAACAAGAAACAATTAGGTATTTTAAGTATATAAATTTAAAAAAATCAAATCACTTCATTTCAAATCTAAATCACTTCATCAGCTTCTGTAGACGTTTTGTCCATAAACCACATTGTACCACAATACTCCCGTACCGACATCACTTGTAATGTAACCGGGGAGTCATTCGAAGGATGGACCGACCCTTTTGGACGAGCGATATTCAATGACAGCTCCGTAAGACTACACGTCGTCAATGAAGGATACAGACACGACCTGGTTTTCAAGTATGTGCATAGGACAGATAGAGGAACTTACTGGTGCAGAGGGAAGTTACACTCCTCGAATGTCACTCTTTATGTAGAATGTAAGTTGAAATACTTATTACGAGTACAAATTATAGTATTAACTTAAAGGTGATGTTACACGAGACGATTTTTAACGACGATTTTTCGTGGAACATTGTTGCGCGAGAAAAGTCAACATAGTGTAACATGGCACGCTGGACGATTTTTAACGCAATCTTCGTTGCGGCAACATGTTGCAAGTTTTGAATTACCTTCAAAAACCTGCAACATTGTTGCCCGAATTTTGTTGCAGTTGCTTCGTGTAACACCCTCGCCGTTGACTTTTCGTGCAACGTCGTCCCAGAAACCTGTTCGCTACGCCCACGGAAACGAGGCTACGTCAACAAACAAATACTTCACTTGTCAGCCATGTTTCTAAACGAGGGTGTTGGAGTAGGAGCCTAGGTGCTAGCTAGATGTTGCGCTAAATATTGTTCCGTGTAACATACCCGTTGCCGCAACAACGTTTCGCTAAAAGTTGTCTCGTGTAACATGCATTAAAAATCGTCGCGAAAAATCGTCGTGAAAAATCGTCTCGTGTAACATCACCTTTATTTATCATGGGTGAAACTTATAAGACAGACAAAAAAAGTTATGTAATGTAATAATATAATAATATAATTAACTATCCCTTTGTATAAAATGTAATGTAATGTAATAATATAATCATGGGTCAAATATCTGGGACAAAAAGTCAGTTATATTACGTGAGAAACGATCCATTCGCTTATAAAATTATCAACGAAAAAACACACAAATACCATCCGTCTTTTCATTACACCTGCCATGAAATTCACTCTTATAATACAAGATTTGCCGCCAAACTAAATTTTAGCAGACCAAAAACACGAACAAGCTATGGAATGCATACAATTTTGGGAAAAAATGACTGATTTGAATATATATATATTAAATATATATATATATATATAATAATGTAATTAAATGAATATTCAGGTATGCCTAAATGAATCTAGTTATGTAAGCAAACCCTTTATATATCTACGCGATCGATGCTAAAAGCACACGAGTACATACGACTAACATACGACTAACATTACATACGACTAACATACGAGTACATACGACTAGCGTATTAAACACTTAATGACTGGCCCCGAGGGAAACAGTGAGTTTTGTTTCCCCGAGATCCTCGATGTTCCACGAGACGGAGTCGAGGGGAAACAAAACTCACTGATTCCCGAGGGGACAGTCATTAAGTGATTTGTTATATAGACATAAGTTTTTCTAGAGGCAAAGGTGTGCATAAATACAGGACCTACCTGATACGAGCGAGGTTTGTCGTCTTCTCTTCGTGAAGCTGCTTTTCAACACAAAAAACTGCCTGCATCGCTACGGCATTTTTAGCATCGTTTTGTGTCTTTCGTGCATCCTTTTTTAGCTCCAATTTCTCACTCTCGCAGCTGGTTCCATTTTGAACGCTTTCTTTCGACGAGAAATGGTCAGCTTTTGATGAATATCTAGACATTTTGGTAAACAAATATTTCCCGCCTTTACTGAGCTAGCCAGTGGCGCGCGCGACAATCACACCATCTTCTGTCACGATGTGATCACGGTCGAGAATTTGTTTACGATTGAATTTTTTTTTTACGGTCGACATTTTTTTACGGTCGACATATTTTTACGGTCGATATGCTGCTACCCGGCATGCTCTGCTCTCCCTGTTAAATTTTCCCGCCAATATGCTCTTGTCGCACTTGCTCAACGAACAACAACAAATATGGCGGCAGTGGTCAAATTTGTCGTTTGTATTGCTGTTTTGTACGTAAGTTCAAGTTCAAGTTCAATTTTAATTAACGTTATTGAAGTCGTTAACGCTAATGAAGAAGAATTGAAGAATGTCCTGTTGTCCTTACAAGACTGTGTAACGCGTATAGAACAAACCACAGCTCCTGGAAATGACAGATATTTGGAATATTTACACGATCATTTGGAAGGGCACATTCAAATAGTTGCTGCCATTTCTTTGGTTCTGGCCACTGTCCAAGATATTTTTTTGGCGGTAAAAGTGCTAATTGAAAGCCTTTTGCAATGCCTACGGGAGCTACTTCGGCATATCAGGGAACAGATAGCTAATTCTAATGTAGACAGTGTTGTGTTCAGTCGTGTGCCTTCCCGAGCTAAAAGTTCTGGAGGAAGACCAAAATATAACATAACAGCAGAACAAATTGAAGTACTTCGAAGCACTGGTATGCAGTGGACAGCCATTGCAAAGTGTCTAGGTGTTAGTGCCAAGACCCTGTCCAGAAGAAGGATAGAATACGGTATAGCTGATTACAGCGAGATTACCGATGAGGAACTTGAATGGCATGTAAGAGATATTTTACGATTAGCCCCCTTCTCTGGTGAAACCTATGTACGGGGAGCTATTAGAGCACGCGGCATTTACATCCAGAGGTGGAAAATCAGGAAAGTTTTGCATAGTATCGATCCTGTAAATCGTGCCATAAGGCGTAGGTATGCAATTCAAAGGCGCCTCTATAATGTTAGGGAACCAAACCACCTGTGGCATATTGACTCAAACCACAAGCTTATCAACTGGCGATTTGTTTTGCATGGCTGTATAGATGGGTATAACAGAGCTATAATCTATTTGAAGTGCTTCATTAATAACTTTGCGAATACAGTTTTTCAATGCTTTGTAAATGGTACACAAGCATTTGGACTTCCCTTCCGTGTTAGAGGGGATAGGGGTGTGGAAAATGTAGACGTTGCTCGATTTATGATTGATCAGAGGGGACTAAATAGACTGAGGAAGTTTTATTGCCGGACGCAGCGTACACAACCAGAGAATTGAGCGCCTCTGGGCAGAAGTGAACAGGGTTGTTTCTGCGTTTTACATAAATCTCTTCACTTTCATGGAAAATAATGGTATCCTTGATGGACATGACGAACATGATTTGTTTTCTCTTCATTACGTTTATCTGCCAGCCGTTCAAGCATCTTTGAATGAGTTCATCTCCCAGTGGAATCACCATGGACTGCGCATCATGAGTAGTATGTCCCCCCTGGCACTCTGGTACTCTGAGGTGGTCCAAACTGGTGTGGATGATATTGATGTAGGTAATAATTCCTTGTATGGCATTGATCCCGATGGTCCAGTGTCAGACATTGAGACAGATAACATGGTTGTTGTGCCAGAAAGCACAATTCAACTAACTGACAATCAAGTAGATGAAATGAAGGACCTTGTCCCAGATCCTCTAGCTGATGACGGCAATCATAAAATCGGGCATTACCTCAGTATTGGTAATTATTTGAAAACACATTGTCAATCACCATAAAATTAGCTGTATCATTGTACATTTGATTGTTGGTCACCGAGGCCCAAAATCTGAGTCTGACAACACACTGCCAGTATTTGATTATGTTAGTCATACTCAAACGTTGTCTATAAGGACCTGGTTCTTTTTCCTAATTGTTTTCTGAAAACGTTTTTGCAAAGTGTAAATATCAACACAATCAAGTGCAATCCAACTGAAGTTGCCGTTTGCTAGTTATAGTTTTGTATATTATGTGATGAATACAATAAAAAAATCCTTAGTTTTTGCTCACTTGGCAACTGTATTAAATCATATTCACAAGATGGATACATGTGTGACAGGGAAATGCTCACATAAAAAGTTTATTATACATCAATAGCAGTATAATCATTACATGCATCACTGCTTAAAACTCTGAATTAACAAAACATTACAGTAAAAACCCACGAAAAGAAACCTACAACCTGAAATTTAGTTTACATGTATGTATAAGAACCTATATCAAACTCGTATTTGAAATAGGTTCTTATTAAGATAATGCAAAAAAAGTAGGTTTCTTATACACAGGTTTTTACTATTTAGTATTTGTACCCGGGCTCAACTAGCAACATGACCCAACTTTGAATAAATATCTATAACATGATTCTTACAGCTCCAAATAAGTAACTAATCATGTACTGGAATTGATAAGTTTATGGTCAGAGGTTCGACCGAACACATGCCTAAGTTCCCCTTCCGTTGTCTCGTTTGGTTTCGTAATTGAACCCATTTTGTTGGTAGATCCCTCGGCCTCCAATGCATCTGATAGTTTGCCTATATTACCAACTATTTGCGAAATAATCTCTCTCGTAGAACCAGATTTAGATCCTTCACCGCCGGCCGCCATGTTGTTTGGCCCACACTGCTTTAGGCGGGAAATAAGAGAGAATGGCAAAGCATGCCGGGTAGCGATCTCGACCTTTGAAAAAATTCTCGACAGTAAAAATTTCTCGATCGTAAAAAAATTCTCGACCGCAAAAAAATTCTCGACCGTAAAAAAATTCTCGACCATAAAAAAAATTCTCGATCGTAAAAACATTCTCCATCGTAAACAAATTCTCGACCGTAAAAAAAATGTTCTCGGCCGTAAAAAAAATGTTCTCGACCGGAAGAAAAACTTCTCGACTGGTCAAAACTTTTCTCGACCCATGAAAATATTTCTGGACCTGAAAAATATTTATCGGCCACTTTTGTCCACTATGGCTTTCCATATTGATATCCGTGTGATAAAGCCGTGAATAAAAACCATATCCGTGAAGTGATACGATATCACTTCACTGTACTATTGCTTTTAGAAATAAATTTTGTTATGCTTAATTTTGTGTTATTGTATTCACGGACTCGCTCGTTCGCGATATGATACGAAAACCTCGTGAATAAAAACGATATCAAGCTCTTAACATGTTTAATCTCTATATCTTCGCACCACCGTGTAATATCCTCTATATATACGACCAACATACGAGTACATACGACTAACATACGAGTACATACGAGTACATACGACTAACATATCAGTACATATGACTAACATACGAGTAACATACGAGTACATACGACTAACATATCAGTACATATGACTAACATACGAGTACATACGAGTACATACGACTAACATATCAGTACATATGACTAACATACGAGTAACATACGAGTACATACGACTAACATACGAGTACATATATTTTTATGGAGTAATCTATGTTACTCGTATGTACTCGGGTTTTAATTGTACTCGGCCGTTTCAATTGTTTTCTCAATATTTGGAACCCTGATGAAACACTATACAATTCGTGTTTGAAATAGTACTAAAACACCATACGAGTACATACGAGTAAGACACGAGTACATACGGTAACCTATAGATTTCGTTCGAATTTCAGTGAATTTAGGCGGCCAATGGGTGTGCAATGAAAAGAGAAAACTAATACCATGACTGACAGAGCACCTCAAAATTAGTCGGATTAACAAGTTTCAAATAAATCAGTTGTTTTCTCATGATCACAAAGTTACTGTGAGCGCGCAACTGAATTACAGTCGAATGTATGTAAGAGGGGAAAATTCCTTAATTTGTCTGCTCAAAAATTGCACAGTTGGTAATATTTTAACATGCTCTCTCCAGCCATGTTATTAGCTTTTGTCTCCGGTGAGGTTGATATGTTTTATAATTAAATGGAAGATCCGCATTTCTTTTTTTCTCCAGACCGACCATATCTTATTCAATCCCAATCCACGCGCGCATATACTATGTGGGTGCCATACGGTGGACGAGTGGAACTCAAGTGCAAGTTCACCGGGTACCCTATACCTGCTGTAGCAATCGTGAGAGACGATACCGGTAGAAATATCACTAGCGGGGTCACGGAAGGTGTCGGCTCGATCATCTATCGGTTTACTATGAACCATTGGTTTACTATGAGCTACACTTGTAAGGCGACAAACAAACGGGGAAACGCGAGGCATCACATGAGGATACGGAGAGCTGGTGAGGGTTTTATCTTGTCGTTTTTTTCTAGTCGAATAAAAGGTTCTTTGAGATCATTATAATTGCAGCATTTAAAATATGATTTTCGTTAATCTATAAATGAGTTTCTCTTGTGTTACTTGTTGTAATCTCATGGTGAAAACTACTGAAAACTATAAGAACACATTTAGACAAATCGCTTTTAATTACCCGGACAACAACCCCACCCCACCCCATTCCCATGCTCTCCATGTCCGGTTTTCAAGCAAAACTATTTGGAATTCCGGAGGGATAAATTCCAGATTGAAGGAATAGTTAAGGACGTGGAGTACTAGCTCAGTTTAAGAGCTAACTAATACCAGTTAGCCCTTGTTAACCCTCCCGGTTAGCTCAGTGGTTAAGCTCCAGTCCCTCCCGGTTTTGCCCAGTGGTTAAGCTCCCGTCTGTCGTGCGGGAGGTCGCGGGTTCAAATCCCGGCCGGACCAACACTCAGGGTCTTAAATTAACCGAGTAGAAGGTGCTGCCTTTGTGAAACAATCTCGTTCTCGAACTGCAAATGGTATAATAGACCTTTCGTTTTCTCGGATAAGGACGTAAAATCGTAAGTGATCGCTAACGATCCCTGGCGATCGTCCAAAATTTGACCAGCGATCGTCAGCGATCACATGTGAACACTTCTCGCGATCCAGCGATCGATCGCTGGAGTAGAGCAAGGTTCTACTCCAGCGATCGTCAGCGATCGTTGGCGATTATATGAGAACACTTCTCGGCGATCGAGCGATCCTGTGGCATCCTACGCCATGGCAACGGTTTGTTGTTGTGTTGTTGTCGCTCGTGCATTCACTTGTTCGGCTTTGAACATGGCGGACTGCAGTACGGAAGACTTTATGGAAGAGCTGCGCAAACACGAATGCATTTATAACAAGTAGAGAATATAAAGACAAGTACAAGAAGTTGAATCTGTTCACGAAAATCAGTGAAAAGTTCAACATTACACCGGCTGCTGTAGAGGAAAAAATACCAGGACTGCGTATGGAAGAACATTCCATTGGGTTCAGGAAGAGATTCTGTTCCCAGTCGAGTCGAGTTTATGAATCTAGACTGGATTGCTATGCACATTGAGCACTAAGCGTCGGGTTCAAATCTGGGAAATCGGGAACTTGACAGTCCATCCAACTCACACGCACTGGCGCGTAAACTTGCCAGCGATTATAATATGTGAACATATGGTAGCGATCGCCAGCGATCCTTCGGTTGAGTGATTTGGACGATCCAGCGATCGTCAGCGATCATATGAGAACCAGCATGTAAAGCCATAAAACAACATTAACTCTTTTTGCTCGAAATTCTATTTCTAATATACTTCAGTTGTCTAAATTAGTTTTCTTCGAGTGACTGGAGCAGCAATTCAACTAGAATAAAAGTTACCCGAATTGCGGGATTGAATCATCTTGTGATGTAAACAATTGAAAGCTACGGGATTTTATTGTAGTAGTTTTCTCTTGGGAGGGAGTTGATTCAGCTTATGACGTCACAGGATCCACGACAAGTAACCAAAATTAGGGATTAAATGTCAGAAATTTTACAACCTAATTTTCTGTCCCACTACAGGCCCACCTTCAGTTCCATCCTATGTTTCCGTAAACGTTGGCTGTGACTCTGCGACAGTGTCCTGGGGCTACCCATTGAGCACTAGGGGAAGTTCAGTGATTAGCTACAGGATTGAGATATTCAAAGACAGAACATTCGCCAAGGAAGAGGACGTGTATACCAGTTATGGTCGACATAAGGAGTTTCATGGGCTAGAAGAAGGGACAGACTATGCCGTGATAATTAATGCCAGGAACCACTACGGTTCTAGCAACTGGAAACGAGCGGACTTTACAACCAAGAAAGTGTGTGGTAAAAAGAGTAAGTTGCGTGATTCATATTTATATTGTTGATGCCGTTTTATAATAAAGTTAGCTATAGTCAGATTATCGCATCCTAGAAGAACTTAAAGATTTTGACAAAGCCACGAGAAGTAGATGAAATTCTGGAGCTAAATAATGACAAGAGAAAATCGATCGCCAAACATTCATTACAAGCAGGTATCTAAAATAGAAAAAGAAAAAAGCCATGTCTTCAAAAGTGCCTTATAAGCTATAGCCATGCAAAAATCGTTGCTTTGGGCGCAGTAAAATGTTTAAAGTGATTCTAACCCTTCTTGACATTTTTCTACCTATGAACCTTTTTTCGTCATCTAATTAATTCAACTTTGTAATAATTTGAATAAATACTTATTATATTTTCTAAAATGACTTTTTTTTGACTAACAACTCACAAACTGTGTATTTTCTTTAAATCGATGTTGTTGTGATAGAAAGGCGCCATGGAGGATAATGCATTAATGAGATGACGTCTACCCGGGATCGACCCAGGCTTTTTCTAACGCGGTCATGGGTCAGGAAAGGTAATTTTTTTACCATTTCAAACAAGCGTAGAGCATAGAGTATTCTCTGTAAACCAAAATGTTTTTCGCAGAAGTACTCAAAACCTTTCAAAGGTTCATAAGTAGAAAAAGTTCAAGAAAGGTTAGGAGCACTTTAAAACCTTGACTATTTTTTTCCTCATGGACGCGCAACAAAGAAAATTAAAATAGCAGAACTTATTTCTTTCGAATACATCTTTGTAAAGACGTTGGGTTGATTTTAGGGTTCAGTTCCTCTTTAAGGTACGCTGATCAAACGGTATGCTTAACATGATTAATCTGGCCTATGTGAGACATACAAGAGGATACAGTGGATACTATGTGGTTGTTAAAAGTTAAATTGGAATCAAGTATTACACCAAGGTCTTGCAGCCTTGATGGGCACAAGGGCGATTACACAGGCGAGTGCACGGGCGATTTAAAAACGCCGCGAAATCGCAGCAAAACTCGCCAGTATAAATATTAAACAGTCAAGTGCCACGCAGCTTAGAGAACTCTACGTTTAAACTGTTTATTAAATAGGTATTTTACTTGTTGTAGACCATTATATATTGAGTATGTACTTTTCTCCAACAGGTGCCGGTACAATGTTCACTTCATCCATCATCTCATTGGCTGCGGCACTTATTATTACTATGACAACAATGTGATAGCAACACGACCTAGCAACGCTCACTTTTCGCCTTCAGTCTCATTTTTTCACCCATCCAGTTTCCATTCTTCCCTCCTCATGCATACCACACTTAGGAAGTCAAATTTTGATCCGAGTGCCTGACTCCTGAACCTAGTCCTTAAAACGGCTTAAACACTAACTTACTCATGTCACGTGATCTCTTCTGTTTGCACGGAAGCTTATTTTACAGGATGTTAGCATCCACTGTAGTTGAAAAATGTCAATTGCATGTGAAATGACATTTGGAGAGGAGAAATTTTACAGGTATTCTATGATAGGAAAACCGCAATATCCTTAATTATGTACAAGAAGAGGATGTGGCAGATCACATGATTGGGTGCATGTCTCCCAAAAATAAATGAAGTAACGGCAACTTGAAGATGCATATGCTGTGCTTAACACAATTTTTTGCAATAAACCTGAATTTTAACCGCTCCCTCCAACATTAGTTTTTTTTAGGGCCGAATCGCACTGGGACAAGTTTTGTCAATTTTACATAAAAAGCTGTCATCGCTACACTTGTCACAAAAATAAATGAAGTAACGGCAACTTGAAGATGCATATGCTTAACACAAATTTTTGCAATAAACCTGAATTTTTAACCGCCCCCTCCCAATTTTACATAAAAAGCTGTCATCGCTACACTTGTCACAGTGCGATTGCATTTTCTGAGATTGTAGAAAAATTCCTAAGGACAACAAAACTTCAAAGTTTCCGAATGTTTCACTTGCCCTGCCTCAAAGCAGGACAATGCAGGACAACATTTTATAGAATAAACACAGGCTATTGTTTTTGAAATTAAACTGTCATATTGGTCTTATTACTCGGGCTGCCTGTGGCAGCGCCGAGTCTTAAAATGCAAGTCGTTTTTTTTTTTTTTTTTATTCAGTGTAGCACGCGATCTGCGCATGCGTTAAAGGTCAAATTCACACCAATCAGATTGCACTATGCTGGTCACGCAACAATCGCCAGGTTAATGTATTTACAGAATTTAATACAGTAAATCAAAATGGTCGACCCGCGAGGGCGAAAGCCTTCCAACAGGCTCAGGATATTTCAACTGGCGCTCTTGTTGACCATAAAAATACATGAACAACCAGGAGCCGTAATACATTCGATCAGCGCTGTTTGGACAGATCCAATGTACATTTAGAAACGTAAGCGAAATACAATATCCAAACACGTTTGGATATCAACGGGTATCGAATTATCATCAAAGGTTAGATCTCGTCAGGCGCGCTCAGATAAGAAAGTTCAAAGCTCTCAGACAAGGCGAGACAAGGACTGATGAGATATCACTTTCAATGAATCATTGTCAGAAATCTATTCCATCGTGGGCGGTCTTGTACAGCTAAGGCATGTTTTACGACAGAATAACCAGAGTCTTTCTACTGGATTGAGAGCTCGAGACATTATACATGTCGGCTAATATGGGGAAAACTGAAACAAAAAATGAACTTTGACGGCAGAAACCCTCAATTGAGCCTACGGGCTTACTTTATGAGATTATTATTCATTGTGGAATGAAAGGAAACAGGTTAGCTGAAAGTCAATCAAATTCAAAGTCTGAATATGTCATTGTATTGCATTTATACACTTGAATTGCCAGTATTCTGTTGTTCGAATCCTGCGTAATCATAGTCATGCCATAAAAGCGATTAATAGACCAGTCTGTTTTTTTTACGTTCTCACTGGCGAATTAAAGCACGACTTGATACTAAGAGGATTTCAAATGAAAGTGTATTTCATCTTCAATCTCATGTGGCCCGAGTGAAAGCCCAGATGGGCTCTTGTTATAATTGATTACGCGGTGAACCGTGACCTCGTCTCAGAGCTCCTGTCTGGAACACAATTGGACCTTTGCAGGACCTGGTCACGTGATCCTTTTAGCCTGTCAATCAAAAACAAATTGGCGCTAGAACAACATGAATGCCATAAATGGAAAGAGCAAGCCAAAATTAGTAAAAAGTCCAAGTTTTAGGTTCATATCTTTAAAACTGAAGGAATAGCAAATTTTTGAAAACTCTATAATTTAGCTTAATTTAACAGAGTTTGTGAGGCATGTTTTTGCTGACTGGCAAGCCAAGAACAGAAACTTATACATTAGCATTTTTTGTTGTTAAGCATTTTAGTAATGGGTCCTTTGCAGGAATCCAATCATGTGGCTGTCTGCATGGGGGAAAAAAACTGGCTTCATTCCCGAGGGGGGTACTCCTATATGTGAGCTATACGGGTATGTGCCGCCCCAAAGGGTATGGTTTTCGAGCTGTTTTAGTCTGAATTAGGGTGGTAATAAATTTCGCATTTTTAGACTGGAATAGGGTATGATCTTGACAAGAAAGTATGAGACACACATGTTCATTGATCTCTATTGGTCATGAGCTATGCCAACTGTAGAACAAATACTCTAAGTGTGGTAGAATAAAAGACATATATTCCTACCATAACTTCAGTTTGAATAAAGTTCCTGACCCTCCTCAACGTGGATACTTTAGCATTATATATAAAGTGGTAAGCTGTAGTGCTAAGTGTGTACGCCCTACGAGGGAAAGAGAAAAAATCTCTGACGCAAGTGGGACTCGAACCCAACGACCTCCAGGTCACATGTCTGGCGCTCTACCAACTGAGCTATCAAGTCAGATGAGAGCAATCGTGGGTATTGGTGCGTTTTATGGGGTCACGGCGATTATATATGTATATGTAGTTATGATATTGAATCATGTTTGCCGCGTAGCACTAGTAAGTGTAAAGAATGTAATATATAAAGTGGTAAGCTGTAGTGCTAAGTGTGCACGCCCTACGAGGGAAAGAGAAAAAATCTCTGACGCAAGTGGGACTCGAACCCAACGACCTACCAACTTGATAGCTCAGTTGGTAGAGCGCCAGACATGTAACCTGGAGGTCGTTGGGTTCGAGTCCCACTTGCGTCAGAGATTTTTTCTCTTTCCCTGTAATACAAATGTTGTAATACAAATAGAGAAAATTATTTGAAGCAATTCAGTTCCATTACATTCATTCCCACAGCTAAACACTATCATATTTCTTTTTAGAAGTTTGTGAAAATTTACAGTAGAATCCCTTTTGCAGGAAACAGTCACGTGCTGATATAATACTTCGTTAACGAATGAATTGAGCTCATGATCCCCATGGGAAAGGCGTTGCCATGGATACTGGGTGGCAAGCTATCTTTAAAAACGCTGTTTTAGAAAGATCGAGAATCGATTGGAGGTTGAAATAGCATTTACAAACAGATTTTGCTAATATCAATACCAATCTCGTACAAGTGCCTTTAAATACATGAATTAGTAATATTGTCAGAGATCATACATGTAGTACGTTATCAATACAGAGCACTTATGCATGAGATATATATACCAGTATAAACAAGACATGATCCAATAAGTAATCGCAATTATCTATGTATTTTAGGAATGTAGGCATAAGTTCACTAGGGAACTGAAACCTTGATAACTAACTGTCAATCAAGTGAACAATCGATCGAACGCATGATATGAAAGTATAGGGAGTGTTGTGCTGTGTACTTCTAGCAGTGTGTATTAATAAAACTGATGAGGAATATTATGTCGGTAGCAATGGCTTCATTCACGACATAAAGTGGCACCCCCGACGGGACACACTGAGAACATATCAGGAATATTAACTAGTTGAACTGGGCTTCATACAAACGTGAAAACAAAAATGGAAAAGCTAGCGAAGGATCTGGATGTACAACTAAAGTTTTTAGCCTTCACCAAAGCAAAGGGCGAGGTGGTTGTAGGAAAGAGAAACGCCGAAGGAATCGAGCGGCATCGTGATGCCCTCCGGATTATTGTGAAGCAGGTGGAGACGTTAAAACTAACTATCGAGCAAGAGAAAGTTTCGGCGGGTGAAACAATGGAAGGTCTTACTCTTTGGAACAAAGATATTGAAGAACAACAGTCGCTAGCTGATGAGGAAATCACGCGACTGGGGAAATGTTTATCCGACGCCAAACATGAGGAAAACCTAGTTGAACAGGAGAATGGGCAGGAAATCCTGGCGCAAGCCAGGGCTTCGCAACTGGCTTTTGAAAAGGCACAGTATGAGTTAAAACTGGGGTACGAACAGAAGATCGAGGAGGCGAAAGCGAAAGGGAAGGAATCTACGATATATAGCAGCACAGGTGAAAAAGGGAATAACGCCAAGCTCCCCAAGCTGGTAATTTCCAAGTTTGATGGATCTCACATGGATTGGCCACGATTTTGGAATCAGTTTGTTGCGGAAATCGACAAAGCAGAGGTTGCGAGTATTACGAAGTTTAGTTATTTGAGAGAATTAGTGAATCCAAGCGTAAGGGCCGGAATTGACGGTCTTCCTTTTTCAACTGAAGGGTATGAACGAGCGAAGAATATTTTAAAGGATCGGTATGGGAAAGCCAGTGAAGTTGTAAACGCGTATGTTATGAATATCATGAGTTTGCCAAACATTAGTGGGGCAAACCCACTAAAAATCCATGATTTCTACAGTAAGTTACTTACTAGTGTGCAATCTCTAGAAACAATGGGTAAATTGAATACTGTAAATGGATACGTAAGGATGACCCTAGACAAGCTTGAGGGTATAAAGGGGGATTTGGTTCGTACGGAGGACGATTGGCAGGAATGGGATTTCCCTAAATTTGTAGAGGCCCTACGGAAGTGGACACTACGAAATCCCATTCTGGCCAAGGAGTCTGAATCACCTTTTCGTACTGATAGGCCAAACGCATCGCGCAATCGGCAAAATGCAACTCATAATTATCAAACGCAACAGAGTGGGCGAAATTGGAAACGCGTTTGTGTTTATTGCAATGATGGCTCACATAAGGCTGTGGAGTGCACTAAGGTTATCGGGGTAGATGATCGCAAAGCCATTTTGAGAGCCAGTAAGCTTTGTTTTAATTGTACAGGGAGCCAGCACTTAGCATCGGAATGTCGTAGCCGCTCGGTATGCCAAAAATGCGATAGGAAAGGTCCATTTGCCCTTCTCGGTGCGGTTTACCAGAGTGTTGTTTGGGCTCGCCCCATCGCCGTTTCTGCTGGCGGGCGTGCTTAGGCAACACTTGGAAAGCTGCAAGGAAACCTATCCGGATATGGTGAGTGAGATATCGAAGAGCTTGTATGTCGACGATCTCATATCCGGGGGTCCATCGCTTAAGAGCGTCGAGGAATTAAAGGATGCAGCCACAAAGATATTTGCAGAGGGAGGGTTCGAGTTGCAGAAATGGCATTCTAATGTGTGCGAGCTAGAGGTCACAGAGTCATCACAAAATGGGGAAGCTGGTGAGACTTACGCTAAGGAGCAATTAGGAGTTCCCAAAGGAAGACAAGCGACCATCCTTGGTCTCTCTTGGTACACAGAAGATGATACTATCAGCATCAAGTTCCCGACAGAGTTGGTCCAACCGACAAAGCGCGGAATCTTAAGCAATGTTTCGAAGATTTACGACCCCCTCGGGCTTGTTTCACCCCTTACCCTGGAGGGCAATATTTTCTATCGTAAGGCCTGCGACACAAAATTGGCCTGGGATGCTGAACTGCCACGTGACCTGATGCGCAACTGGCTGAGATGGAAAAAGGGTCTTCCAAACGAGGTAGTGGTACCCAGGTCGCTCGCAATGTACAGGGAAGACATAGAAGGGATCGAATTGCAAGTGGCAGGGGCGTTTGCGCGGCCGTTTATGCGGTGGTTAAGCAACCATCAGGTTTCAATCAAGGGCTGGTCGTGGCAAAAGCCAGACTGGCCAAGCAGGGATTAACTATCCCTCGGTTAGAGTTGGTCTCTGCCCATATGGCAGTAAACTTAATGGCAAATGTTAGCACAGCAATAGATGGGTTTGTTATCCTGTCAAAACACTGCTGGCTCGATAGTAGTGTTGCGCTGCATTGGATCAAGGGAAACGGACAGTACAAGCAGTTCGTAAACAACCGAGTCAGTAAAATTCAGCAACATGGTGATGTGAACTGGCGTCACGTGACCAGCCAAGAGAACCCCGCTGACCTCGGAAGCCGCGGCGGTAGTGTAGATGATGTACAGTCGTGGTGGAAAGGACCTAACTGGCTGGCGAATCAACAGCAATGGCCATGTGACATCGTAACGAGTGAAACCGCTGAGAGCAAAACGGAAGCAAAGGTTCTGAAAGAGGTTTTCGCCGCAGCAAGCGATGTGACAGACGGGTTTGACACGCTTCTGGGTAAGTTTGCTTTGTGGAAAGTTCTGAGAATTGGCGCGTGGATATCCAGATTTGTGCGCAACTGTCGTCTGGATAAGAAACAAAGAGTTAGGGGACCGCTGACTACAAGCGAAATGGAGTGGCAGAAAAACTTCTGGGTGCTGCGCGCACAGGCAAGTGTCAGAGGATCTCAGAAGTTTGAAGAGGACAAGTTGCAGCTAAACCTGCAGGAAAGAAGCGATGGTATCCTGGAATGTCGAGGAAGAATTCAGGGTGATTATCCTATTTACCTCCCTGACAACCACCCTTACACAGAGAAGCTAGTTAAGTTGTTGCATCTGCTTACGCTACATGGGGGGATGGGACTTACCATGGCGAAGGTGCGTGAGCTTTACTGGATCCCAAGGTTGAGAAGACTGGTGAAACGAGTGGTAAAGGGATGCTATGGCTGCAAGCGTTTTCAGGCTACAGCGCTGGGCAACCCACCCCCAGGAAACCTACCTCGAGACCGGACAGAAGGGACGACAGCGTTTCAAGTGGTAGGTGTCGACTTTGCTGGGCCGATAAGATATCGGAAAGGGAAAGATAAAGAAGGCAAGGCCTATATCGTCCTATTCGCGTGTAGCTTAACAAGAGGGATATACTTGGAAATCCTACCCAGCATGGAGACATCGGAGTTTTTGGCTAGCCTGAAGAGGTTTATCGCACGCCGTGGGAGGCCCGAGAAAATTTATTCGGATAACGGAAGGACTTTCGTTGGGCGGCAAGGATACTCAAGGCTATAATGCAGGACGAGAAGCTTCACAACTACTTGGCACAGCAGGAAATCCGCTGGCAGTTTAACCTAAGTAGGGCCCCATGGTGGGGGGGGGGGGGGGGGGGCAGTTCGAGCGAATGGTGGGACTAGTCAAAAGAGCACTCTATAAGACCATTGGAAATGGGTATCTAACATGGTCAGAGCTCCAGGACGTAATGCTGGACGTAGAGGTAACCCTCAACAACCGGCCCTTGAGCTATGTGGAGGAAGACCCACAACTTCCTCTCCTAACCCCAAACGCTCTACTGTTTGGGCGACCGAACCTATTACCAGAACTGGAACCGCATCACTTTGAGGTCGCGGATTTAAGGAAACGGGCAAGGTACATTAGACGGTGCAAGAATACGATGTGGCGAAGATGGACGGGGGAGTATTTGAAGGGTCTTCGCGAACAGCATCGTCTAAAACATGCGGGAAAGCAACGGGATGTGACAGTGGGGGAGGTAGTGATCATCAAGGACGAGGAGAAGAACCGGGGAAAGTGGAAGATGGGAATTGTGAGTGAACTTATCACTGGTCGTGATGGCGTGGTAAGGGGAGCCAAGCTGCGAGCTGGAAATTCCTATCTTGAACGAGCTGTGCAGCACCTCTATCCTCTTGAGTTGGCTTGCGATCTAGAGGCACCAAGACAAGGTGATGGCCTTAATGTAAATGCGCCAAAATTTATCTCTAGGCGACCAGCAAGGCGCGCAGCCCAAGACGCTAAGGCACGCATCTCTGTCATGGCGGATGACGAGTAGCGAACAGTCTAGCTACGATAACCGTTACACTTTATATGAGCCCATTGTATTCATATGCTTGGGTTGTTTAAGTTCGTTAGCTAAGTGAGATTAAGTCAGACAAACATTTGCTCTCTCCGAGACAAATGGGGGGATGGTGTCAGAGATCATACATGTAGTACGTTATCAATACAGAGCACTTATGCATGAGATATATATACCAGTATAAACAAGACATGATCCAATAAGTAATCGCAATTATCTATGTATTTTAGGAATGTAGGCATAAGTTCACTAGGGAACTGAAACCTTGATAACTAACTGTCAATCAAGTGAACAATCGATCGAACGCATGATATGAAAGTATAGGGAGTGTTGTGCTGTGTACTTCTAGCAGTGTGTATTAATAAAACTGATGAGGAATATTATGTCGGTAGCAATGGCTTCATTCACGACAATATTTTTTGCAGCCCAGTACAACCACGTCATTGTATCCTGCAAAAGCCCCATTAACCTTTTCGTTACTGAACTCGGACAACATGATTCCCTTGAGGACAATTTCTCTGGACAAGTTCCCACCACTAGGCTCTCAATTGCGGCTAACAAATCACGTGGTCGTACTGGACAGCAAAAAATATCTGACTTCATTTATTTAAAGGCCTTGTACGAGATCGGCATTGCTATTAGAAAAACCTGTTTGTAAATGCTATTTTCGACCTACAATCGATTGTCTATCTTTCTAAAACAGCATTTTTAAAGTAGCTTGCTCTCCAGTATTCATGGCAACGCCTTTCCCATGGAGATCACGAGCTCAAATCATTCGTTAATGAAGTATTATATCAGCACGTGGCTGTTAGCTGCAAAGGGCCTATTTACCCCCGCTAACTTGAATTCATCGTACAGTCATACTTTGATAAACTGCAATGCCAGATCAAGTTTACAAATATGAATCAAGGTGAAGTAAATACGTATTCTTCGTTTGCAACTGAAAACGATTCGGCAATATATTTTTTTGTTATTGTCCGATCCAACATGGCCACCACGTGTTTGTCTCTTAAATCTCCGCCGATTGGTTGCAAACCAAGAATACGCGTCAGGGATAGGTTTTATGATTTATTACGTATTGCTGGCTTGCACGTACGTCATCGCCGCCATGTTAGTGGACGTTGACAAAAGATTCCTCGTTAGCTTTCTTGTTAGTTCCACCAACATGGCCGCCACGGCTTTGTTATTTGAATATATGGGGATTGGTTGCAAGCCAGCAATTGAGGGCAAATTGATGTCCACATTCCTGCTCCTCGACCTCCAGATAACTCTGTTTTTCGTTCCCCCTCAGGACTAACGTGTTGTATTATTGGGATTCTATTGTAGTTCTATACCTGAAATGCACTTTGAAAATATTACTTTGCTTTTATGACTTTTATGAATCTCCATTCGGTTATACATAAACATTGGGATTCAACCCACATAACCCATTTCCTTAACAAGAGCACTGATACGCCTAGTCAGGAACGGCGCAGCCGGGGGGGGCTGGGCCACAGTTAGATCATACCGGCTCAATGACCATTTTTAGTTCCCTCACTTGAAATTTCGCTCCGCCGTCCCTGCTAGAACATAACGTATGAAGGGAGCCTGAGCCTATTCCAGGCTCTCAGATAGTGATCGATGAAGTGATTTTCAGTCCACAGTCAAACACCTCTTTACATTCATTCTTTTCATACCTCTTTATTCAGAGCTTAACTGTACTTCAGTGACACATTCTTTCCGTGAATGAATCAATTTACAGTAGCGTTCTGAGTGGTACAAAATCAAACATGAACTCTATAATAAACATACAATTGTTTATGCAGAATTGTTACTACTTTCTCAACAAAAATAATGACCATGCTAATGACCACTATCGTGTTTTTCTACGGAATGAACGTCAAAGCCCCGACCTAATCTCTCCTCCCCCCCCCCCCCCCCCCACCCCCCCAACGTACGTACGATGTTTCTCGTGGAAAACTCGATGTGATGCTTCCCTAAAGAAATATGCTAATTAGTTAACCGATTAGCGAGAACTTGGAAGAAAGTCTGTCGTATTGTTGAGTTGGATAGTTTATATGTTTTTTGTGCGTTCTCCAAAAAAAACCCAAGAAGTTAAAGATTTTCTCTAGAGCTCCATATTTTACAGTCAATGGTGCTTCTACAATCAAGTAACGTCTACAAAATCTCTAGGAGTTATCATCGACGAAAACCTCGCTTGGAGCCTCACATCATTAAAATAGCTACTAAAATTGAGATCGTCCCTCCCGACAGGCAATGCCATGCTGTGGTTGCTACTCCATGGGTAATAAGATGTGAGCATGCGTGTTAGACGCCAGCCACGTCGTGACGTGTTGCGGTAGTGCCATGCAGTTTGCTTGGTTTATCTTCAAAGCTACAGCGATCAGTAGTGAATTCTAACACATTATCTTGCAATCACTTAAAACGGATCGTAAGCTTGGGCTACCTTATCTAAGTTATCCATAATCCAAGCCCTGCCATGCACTTTTGTAATAAACGGTACGCAGTCCACAATCCGGTCCATCCCAAAGTCCAGTCCAGAGTCCATTCTATATTTTCAGTTCGTAGGGGTCTATGGGGGAATAACAAGGGGAGAGGGGAGGAGGAATGGGGAGAGGAGATGGGAGGGGAAGGGGGAATGGACAGAGGAGGGGGAGTGGGAAGGGGAAATGAGGAGAGGGGAGGGGGAATGTGGAGAGGAGAGGGATGGGGAGAGGGGAATGGGGAGAGGGGAGGGGAATGGGGAGAGGGGTCTCGCTCCTTATTCCATTGACTTTGAGTCTGGTGTCAGGCACATGATCGACCACACTTCGTAGTCGCCAAGTCACGATAAAACGTTGTCATGATAAAACCTGCAATCTTAGCCATAACTGTTATTGTAGCAGCAATTTCTAGCTGCAGTTCTTCACCACCACATGTACTGTTTGTGCTGGTAGACGATCTGGGATGGAGCGATGTTGGTTATCACAAAATCTCCCCGATACAGACCCCGAATATCGACAAGCTGGCATCGGAGGGTGTTATTCTGGATAACTATTACGTACAACCGATCTGCTCGCCTACGAGGAGTGCTTTACTAAGTGGGAGATATCCTATACATACCGGTGAGGTTTAACAATTATTGAAGTCCTGAGATTCTGGGTCATGACATTGTTATATAATTTCTAATTCAGGTATTTTATTTGTTTAAGATTTTGAAAAGGTCAAAAAAGGAATTACAGTATTATTTGGTCACGCTAGCATTCTAAGAGGCGGTCAACCTCCCTTCATGCAAACAGGCTCCCGGTTAGTTCAGACTTCCGGTCCGGGTTCGAATCCCCGGGCACGGTCTTGCATGGGCAGGCACCACGAGACATTCATAAGTGAAATAGTTTATTTAGGAGTGACAGTCAGTCATATTTGCTGCCTGTCCTAAATAGAACCTACACTGATGAGATGTGCTTCACCAGATAAGAAAAACTATAAGAAAAAAAACACTCTTTAGAGGTGACTAATGCAGTAGCACTGAACTTCCGGGGAAGACGGGACAGTTATAAATAAAGCTTAGAAATATACATTCAAGAAACAAAAAAAAATTACTGCGGACTAAGGTAGAATGAATCACCTTTCTCACTCAATGCTGAATATGAATCCCTAGACTATACCGTCTATTTCGTGCCATTCGAAATATTAATTTATCACTATAATTCGTTCCTTCGTCACTCAACCGTCAGAAATTACATGTTGTGTTATTTTGTGAAAGAGTCTACAAGTGGGAACCGGCATGAACTCGTTCCGGAATGAAACTCGATTCAGTATCGTGTAAGTGAAGGAAAATATCGAGTCCATTTTGAATTAGTTCACTGAAAACCATGATTAATTTGAAATACTGCGTTTACTTTCAGGTTTGCAGCATGGTGTAATAAGACCCACAGAGCCGTATGGACTACCCTTGGATTTCACTATACTGCCACAGAAACTCAAAGAAG
The DNA here is from genome assembly GCA_030867875.1 of Actinernus sp. WN-2022. Taxonomy (NCBI): domain Eukaryota; kingdom Metazoa; phylum Cnidaria; class Anthozoa; order Actiniaria; family Actinernidae; genus Actinernus; species Actinernus sp. WN-2022. Next base: position 34,337,042 of record JAOWCC010000064.1, read on the forward strand.
CAGGCAAGTAACATCACTGAATGCAAAAGTGATCCAGATAAAACATGACAACAGCAACGACAATGACCAACGACTATGATGACGATGACGATGATGATGACAATGATGATGTGATGATGACGACGATGACGATGATAATGTTTTCGATTGAGTGTCGAAAGCAATCCGTGATTGCTTTAATTTGGTTTTGCGTTTGTTCAGTTTTCCTATTGGCTGTGGAAAATGTTTTGTGATTATCAGCCAATCAAGTGCTAAACTAAAACCAATTTTGGTCCATCACGCCATCCACGATTGCGTTACTTTTCCTCGTGATTGGTTCAAGTAAAACCAATCGTAAATTACTTCAGTTCGTGATTTCACTTGCTCCTGTGATTGGCTATGTAATTACTTTGGTTTTGGTTTTACTACACTCAACTGAAAACCGCTCTAATGATAATGGTAATGACAGGAGCCCATAACCAGGAGCGTCCATATCTCCTATATAGCTGTCACAGCGTTTTCACAAGTTGGGCTATTTTTAGATCATTTTTGCCGCCAATTAGTAGGTTGCATCAGTGGCGGAACAAAAGATGCCTCATTAGCTACTTTGTTAGAGTGATTTTACTTAACCCGTAAAATAGATACTAGCGTATTACACTCTAATTCTTTTGCTCTCTTTTGTGTTCATCTTGGTATTACACACTAACTAATAATTTATGTTTCACGGGTCAAGTAAAATCACTCTATACCAACAACATGGCTGCTACGCTTTTGTGATTTTATTCTCTTAGGAATGATTGCAACCCAAGTATAGCGGAAAACCGCCTAACTTGTGAAAACGCTGTGACATAGGCCTAGTATGCGGGATGGACGCTCCTGGTTATGGGCTCCTGGTGATGGTAAAGGTGATGGTGATGGTGATGGGGTGGTGGTAATGGTAATGGTAATAATATGTTTTTATACAGGTACTTCCATCACCCTAAGGTGGTTTCAGGGAGGTGAATAAACTGAATAAATAACTAGTAGCAGTCAGAAAAAAAAACCATCTCTAACAAAATTAAATCTATCATAGGCTATGAGACACACATGGTTGGTAAATGGCACCTAGGCTTCTACAAGTGGGAGTACACTCCGACCTACCGGGGATTTGACACCTTCTACGGGTTCTATACCGGGCGGAAGATCACTGGACCCACGAGCGTGTAGGAATACTTGACTTACACGACCAGAAAACTCCTGTAGAGAACATGAAAAATAACTACTCTGCTCATATCTTCTCTGAGGTATTTTTCAGTTAGAAATATTGATCCGTTAAGTGTGATCGTTATTATTATGCCACTGCACTGCCGTAACATTTTAATTGGTTCCCATTATATATAATAGCAAGTCCATAACCAGAAGTCTAGATAAGTAATGAAATGCGGCCCATCAGTTTACGGTATAATCTATTATATCAGAAGTCCATAACCAGAAGTCTCGATCAGTAATGAAATGTGGCCCATCAGTTTACGGTATAATCTATTATACCAGAAGTCCATAACCAGAAGTCTCGATAAGTAATGAAATGTGGCCCATCAGTTTACGGTATAATCTATTATATCAGAAGTCCATAACCAGAAGTCTAGATAAGTAATGAAATGCGGTCCATCAGTTTACGGTATAATCTATTATATCAGAAGTCCATAACCAGAAGTCTCGATCAGTAATGAAATGTGGCTCATCAGTTTAAGGTATAATCTATTATACCAGAAGTCCATAACCAGAAGTATCGATAAGCAATGAAATGCGTCCCATCAGTTTACGGTATAATCTATTATACCAGAAGTCCATAACCAGAAGTCTCGATAAGCAATGAAATGCGGCCCATCAGTTTACGGTATAATCTATTATACCAGAAGTCCATAACCAGAAGTCTCGATAAGCAATGGAACGCGGCTCATCAGTTTAAGGTATAATCTATTATACCAGAATTCCATAACCAGAAGTCTCGATAAGCAATGAAATGCGTCCCATCAGTTTACGGTATAATCTATTATACCAGAAGTCCATAACCAGAAGTCTCGATAAGCAATGGAAAGCGGTCCATCAGTTTACGGTATAATCTATTATACCAGAAGTCCATAACCAGAAGTCTCGATAAGCAATGAAATGCGTCCCATCAGTTTACGGTATAATCTATTATACCAGAAGTCCATAACCAGAAGTCTCGATAAGCAATGGAAAGCGGTCCATCAGTTTACAGTATAATCTATTATATCAGAAGTCCATAACCAGAAGTCTCGATAAGCAATGAAATGCGTCCCATCAGTTTACGGTATAATCTATTATACCAGAAGTCCATAACCAGAAGTCTCGATAAGCAATGGAAAGCGGTCCATCAGTTTACAGTATAATCTATTATACCAGAAGTCCATAACCAGAAGTCTCGATAAGCAATGAAATGCGTCCCATCAGTTTACGGTATAATCTATTATACCAGAAGTCCATAACCAGAAGTCTCGATAAGCAATGGAAAGCGGTCCATCAGTTTACAGTATAATCTATTATACCAGAAGTCCATAACCAGAAGTCTCGATAAGCAATTGAAAGCGGTCCATCAGTTTACAGTATAATCTATTATACCAGAAGTCCATAACCAGAAGTCTCGATAAGCAATGGAAAGCGGTCCATCAGTTTACAGTATAATCTATTATACCAGAAGTCCATAACCAGAAGTCTCGATAAGCAATGGAAAGCGGTCCATCAGTTTACGGTATAATCTATTATACCAGAAGTCCATAACCAGAAGTCTCGATAAGCAATGAAATGCGTCCCATCAGTTTACGGTATAATCTATTATACCAGAAGTCCATAACCAGAAGTCTCGATAAGCAATGGAAAGCGGTCCATCAGTTTACAGTATAATCTATTATATCAGAAGTCCATAACCAGAAGTCTCGATAAGCAATGAAATGCGTCCCATCAGTTTACGGTATAATCTATTATACCAGAAGTCCATAACCAGAAGTCTCGATAAGCAATGGAAAGCGGCCCATCAGTTTACAGTATAATCTATTATACCAGAAGTCCATAACCAGAAGTCTCGATAAGCAATGAAATGCGTCCCATCAGTTTACGGTATAATCTATTATACCAGAAGTCCATAACCAGAAGTCTCGATAAGCAATGGAAAGCGGTCCATCAGTTTACAGTATAATCTATTATACCAGAAGTCCATAACCAGAAGTCTCGATAAGCAATGGAAAGCGGTCCATCAGTTTACAGTATAATCTATTATACCAGAAGTCCATAACCAGAAGTCTCGATAAGCAATGGAAAGCGGTCCATCAGTTTACAGTATTATCTATTATACCAGAAGTCCATAACCAGAAGTCTCGATAAGCAATGGAAAGCGGTCCATCAGTTTACAGTATAATCTATTATACCAGAAGTCCATAACCAGAAGTCTCGATAAGCAATGGAAAGCGGTCCATCAGTTTACAGTATAATCTATTATACCAGAAGTACATAACCAGAAGTCTCGATAACCAATGGAACGCGGTCCATCAGTTTAAGGTATAATCTATTATATCAGAAGTCCATAACCAGAAGTCTCGATAAGCAATGGAAAGCGGTCCATCAGTTTACGGTATAATCTATTATATCAGAAGTCCATAACCAGAAGTCTCGATAAGCAATGGAAAGCGGTCCATCAGTTTACGGTATAATCTATTATATCAGAAGTCCATAACCAGAAGTCTCGATAAGCAATGAAATGCGGCCCATCAGTTTACGGTATAATCTATTTTTAGAAAAAAACAATGGCATCCATGTTTCTTGTATAAACACAAAATTAGTCAGTCTCTTATTAGAACAAAGGCTTTCATGTTTTATACCAATCAGAGTTGCTGGTCCAATACGCTTGGTTATCGATTTAACGAGAATCGTTTTCTAAAAATAGATTATACCTTAAACTGATGGGTCATACCCTGGGTACCAGAGGTTCTACTGCCTCCCTTCGCGGAAGTTAGGCGCCGACTCTCGTCGCTTCGCTCCTCGGCGCCTAACTTTCGCGAAGGGAGGCAGTAGAACCTCTGGTATCCAGGGTAGATGGGTCAAGACCTAGTATGACTAATAGAGACTTCTGGTTAATGGACTTCTGATAGTTATTTCATCCAATCGGATTGTTCATCAGATTTCGTATGAATTGGCATGGCAACGACATGCAGACTGTAGCTGTACCATAACCGTACTGTAACTTATTTGATTGGATGGGAAGGACAAAAATAATAGGGAAACCATTTCAATGCCACGACATGCCGTATGCTAAAATGGATGACTAATTCTTGGAAAAAGGTAGTGGTCTGCGTGGAAGCGAATAGCAGCTGACGTTTCGAGATTTAGCTCTTCGTCAGAGCGTATGCTAACCGTGATGTACATCATTGCAGTAACTTTTCAACCCTTACTAAACTATAGTATGGTTCATATAACATTAACTTAATTTGCTTATCTTTTCTTCAGCGAGCCAAGGAAGTTATCCAGGCTCACAACTCTAGCAAGCCAATGTTTCTTTATCTTCCATTCCAAAACGTCCATGGTCCTACTCAAGCCCCCGAGAGATTTGTAAATAAATACACGTTTATCAAAGACAAAAAGAGGCGTACTTATGCAGCTATGGTGAGCGCAGTTGATGAGGCGATAGGAAACGTTACAGATGCTTTGAAGGAAAAGGGGTACGTTTAAATATATATGAAGCTTATATATCATATTCGGGAGTAAAATAAATCTTTATTATATGGATTTCATGGATTGGTAATTTCCTGAGCTATGATTGGCCAGCTTGCGGTCCATAACTTCCTGGACGAAATAACTTCCTGTCTATATAACTAAAGGTGCATACTCGAGGATTCAACGGTGGACTCCTTATATGGTACTAATGGTGCTCGTCGTACGCGTACCTTTCACGAAAAAGATGGCGGCTGACCACAATCCCTTGCGAATCTAACACAGTCAAAATAACACGTAGGAATATTTAGTTTTCTTCAATGACAGTGTATTGGCAACATCACTTGTGTTGGCTGTTATTAGGATAACACGTAATAATCCTCTGTTCTCTTCAATGCCAGTGTATTGGCAACATCACTTGTGTTGATTTTAAGATTCCAATCCTCTCTACCGCGATTTATATAACGTATTTAACGTTTTCTGCGCGCAACGGATTCTGGGGAAATGTACAAGCCGCCATCTTTGTCTTTATGGTAGATTAGAAACGTCCACAGTCTTTTAGTAAGTTATATGATAAACTTATCATTTCATCTTTTGGCTTGGCTTCGCGTGTTGTTTGTGCTTTGGGATTGGTACCTCTTACAGTACGAGATTCTGATACCTTTAGAAGTTCCTTTTAAAATTTCCGAAGAGCATCCCCGTCATTTTTATATGGAAGTCCCCCCCCCTCCGGTGGAAGAATGGTTGACACCGGAGACCAGACCAAATAACGATGGATCCTCGAGCTTACGGTACGGAGTGTGCATTCGTTTACTGTGTGATTAACCACTCAGACAACGATAACTAATCACATCGCAGAACAAAAAACTTGCATTTCAAACTCGTGAAAGTTGAAATAATACTATTGCATTGTACCAAGAGAGCATATGTAAGAGAGGGAATCTTGTATCGTGTGGCGTGCGATGATAATGTCTAATAAAATCTATTTTTAGTAACCGGAAGCAGCTGAAGCAAAGTGCGCGAGCGCGCGACAACAATCTCATGGCGCGAAACTATTTTGCCGCCATGTCGCGTGCTCGCGCACTTCTGAGCTGCTTCCGGTTTAAATATTTTAATCGACATTATGATCGCACAAGCGCGCGTATTGGAGATTCCCTCTCTTATTTATGCTCTCTTGTTATTGTACTCGATACTGATTGGCCCAAACAGCCGAAGTTTGGAATATTTGTTTTCGTTCTGTAATATGATTGGTTCTTTTTTAAGTGCATGGCTCCGGTTGATAACTTATGTCGCACAATAATAAGAGGTATATCGTTATTTTATTCTAATGTTTACACACCGTGATATATGGAAGCATATGTGCTTGTTTTGAAATAGTGATTTGGAATATGCATGTCGTCGAAGTCATTGTATATACGACTGGTGTGTTCACTATTGTTGTCTTCCCTGTGTAGATTATGGACCAACACCCTCATGATCTTCAGCACAGATAATGGTGGTATTCCGAATGCCGGTGGCTACGATTGGCCGCTGAGAGGACACAAAGCCACACTGTGGGAGGGAGGGGTGAGAGGGGCTGGGTTTGTACACGGGGAGATGATACAAAACAAGGGGACGAGGTGTAAAGAGCTGTTACACGTCACGGACTGGTATCCTACACTGCTGACACTCGCTGGTGAGTCCGCCGACATTTATTACGAAGGGAAGTTGACTGCCTCCCGGTTAGCTCAGTGGCAGAGTTTCGATCTTGTGAGCGGGAGGCCGCGTCCTTGGGAACGAAAAGCCGTTGGCCTTGTCTCCTTCCTCTTCTAATCTATATGAGGGGGACGTAAAATAACCTGTTGTGCTATTTCGTGAACGATTTCGGGTTTTATCCTCCAGACACAACAGCCTGTTGTGTCTAGAGTAACAAACACTTATGATTGGAAACTGCACGGCAACACAATGCGCCATAATTCGATCTACGCGGCGTGTGCATTATAAGAAAATCAAGCACACTGAGTAGCCAATGAAGTCGCGCGTTCTTACGATGTTCCCGTAATTTATATTATAATAAATGGCAAGGAAGGGGGAACTATACAGAAAATATGGACTCGACTGGACTTTGGAATAGACTGGATTTTGGACTGAACTTTAACAGTTAGTGGGGAGGGATGGGTTAAGATTGTGTCTAATACTTGTACTTTAAGCTTGCGAATCAAATCTACCATTAATTGTAGGCTTACTTCTACTTAAGCAAAGGATAGGTTAGTTTTGAATAGAAATTACGACATTCGTGAACATCACAGAGCTTAAAGCAATACGCCAGTTCTAAAACACCCCGAAAATAGTTTCTTCTTTGAAACCAATGTTTGCAGGTCTAGAAGATTCCGAAATGATCGCGCCACTTGATGGCATGAATGTCTGGGACACAATCTCCCAAGGGGCACCCTCTCCTAGAGAAGAGATCCTTCACAACATAGATCTGCCATCATTGCCTTATTTTCCGAGGTTGGAATTGGGTGGCAACGAAGGCATTGCTCTCCGCGCTGGTCACATGAAACTGATGCTGAACGTGCCTAACATCACATGGTTCAAACCTCCAGAGTTGGGAGAACTCACCTCAAATGAGAGAGACTTCAATCAGGTGAGAAGAGAAGGGGAAAGGGGAGTTTATTTTTAGAGTTCATTGGGTTGTTCCGCTACTGGAATATTGAATACAGTATACCATTCCAGGCCGCTAAAATGCTCCCAAAATGTGACTATCACAGATTAAAAGATAAACAAGAAACACCACTTTCTAGTTCCGAAAAATGACACTACCGCATTCGAGCAGTACTCTCCCTCCTCGTAGTATTGCACGAAGGCTATGAAATAATGCGCGACTTCAGAGCTCTTGAGAGCTATTCAGAGGTAGTCTACATTCTCTTATGCAACATTAAGTCTATATATTGATATAACTTCTGAATAGTCAGTTCTCCCATACAGGCTTATACACCTATTTCAAACATAGCCACCCAATGGAAAACTTGTGGATACAAGGTTAATTATATTGTTAGCAAGACGGCTGCATTTCATTTCATGTGGAATCACCTAATAATATCCCCAAGGAGGGATTTTGTTTGGGTTTGACCCTGTCGTTCACCCTCTCCCCCCGAAATAGGTGTATGAACATTTGACGATAGCAGCTATAGAAGATTGGAACCATTCTCGTGTAAAGTAATCCTTATCAAAATAACAAACTGTCCGGTAGACAGAGGATATTTTATTGTCAGATACAAACATTAATTTTTAAATGCATGTTAAGCGAGCCATGTTTACAAACGTTTTCAGATTCGTCGAGACGTCATAGAAGAGGCACTTTATAACATCACCGCTGACCCAGAAGAACGGTATGACTTGAGCAAAAAGTTCCCGGATGTCGTTACCAAGTTACGTCAGCGCGTGGATTATTACATGAAGACTATGGTACCGCCATTGAAAAAGCCGTCAGATCCGAAAGCTGTTATCACTGCGAAGGAAAATGGTTACTGGGGACCGTGGAGAAATTCTGTGCAGAATTGAAGCAAAATAACTAAGCTTCACTTATCCTTGTTATCCTGATTTCAAGTTTTAACAAGTTTTTTGCTGAAAATAATTCCTTTTTTTGTATAATCCACATTGTCAATTGATGAATAAGATCTATCCAAGGCCTCATCATTTACTGTTATGACTTTAGGAGAGGAGTAGAGAAAAAGTACTGTTATGTGCGTCCTTCAAAACAACCAAACCTGAAAGGTTATGAAAAAGAATCAGCTAGTTGCATCCCCCATGTTTGGGGGGAGGGGGAACACTCTTGTTGATGACGTAATATGTATATGCGGCAGTACCGGGTCCCAGTTTTTTCGTAATCTCGAGATATAGACGATTCACAATAATCAAACAGGGCGATTTTCACAAGGTTTAGGAGCTATTTGTTCTCATAAAATCGGATCCAGTTTTGGACCCCATGGTCACACAGACAGACAGACAGATGATTTTATTTGGAGCCTTATACTGAATGTGTACATTGGCAGTATCCCAAATAAATTTACATAAAAGACAAGATATATCAATAAATAAAAATTAATCATAGAATGTTATGAAGTTGTCCTTTTCTTTCTTTCTTATACGTATTCATAGATAAATTTGGCAATTTGCTTTTGCACAGCTCTCTCCTTGTTTGGGTGGTTTATGATTAGTAAAAATACCTCATTAGGCGTCATTCTGTTTATTTTGATTTTCATTTGATCCTACAAATAACCGAAAAGGTTTTTCTTTATATTGCGGTATGCTGGGCATTTTATTTAAACAAATTTTTTTCATCTTCGACGCCATTTGTACAAATGGGGCAAATTCTTTCTTCGGGTATTTGATAAGGTTTTGAGTAACGCCCAGTTTCAATTGCTAATTTGTTATTACTTAACCTCAGCTTTGTCAATGCTATTCTGTGATTGGTATTGGTGACCTGTATCAGGTAGTCTTCACAATTATAGTTGGACTTGAATCTGCGGAAAGTCCTTAATTTATTACTTTGGCGGGGATCTTTTCTTTTATCGTTATTTATGTCACTAAGCCAAGTTTGGTACTCTATGTCCTTTAGCGGTTTTCAGTTGAGTGTAGTGAAACCAAACGCAAATTACCCACAGCCAGCCAATCATAGGAGCGAGTAATCACAAGTAACTCATAAATGGCTTCCCTGTGAACCAATGACAAACCAAAGCAAAACCAAAACCAATTTGCGTTTGGTTTTACTTTGGATTCTGATTGGTTGGTTTACTTTCTCAGCCAATAGGAGAGCTAGCAAAACCAAAACACTTCCGACACTCAATTGATATCCGCTCTAATATTCAAAATGGTTTTGCGATCAGGAATTGATGTTTGTACGTTAGTCCATATTTCCCCTAGCCCTATATGATACAGCAGGGCTTTTACTTTTTGGTGCCAAAATTCTTTGGTTTCCTTATTTTTTATATCGTTATATATATACAGGATAACTTGTCATTCAGTTTCAGCCAGAAATTGATATTTCTACGTTTTGCTTGGCAACGTATAGGAAATCTCCCTAGCTCTGCTCTACATGCATTGTTGCTACACAACTTGCTAACACATACCTACCCATTTATCATACAAGTGTCCCCCCTCCCCTATCCATTTATCATACAAGTGTCCCCCCTCCCCTATCCATTTATCATACAAGTGTCCCCCTCCTCTATCCATTTATCATACAAGTGTCCCCCCTCTCCTATCCATTTATCATACAAGTGTCCCCCCTCCCCTACCAATTTATCATACAAGTGTGTTCCCTCCCTCTACCCATTTATCATACAAGTGTCCCCCCTCCCCCCCCCCCCCCCTACACATTTATCATACAAGTGTCCCCGGCCCTCCCCCTATCCATTTATCATACAAGTGTCCCCCCTCCCCTATCCATTTATCATACAAGTTTCCCCCCTCCCGCTACCCATTTATCATACAAGTGTCCCCCTACCCCTACCCATTATCATACAAGTGTTCCCCCTCCCTTCCCCCTCCCCCTCCCCATTTAACATACAAGTGTCCCCCCTCCCGCTACCCATTTATCATACAAGTGTCCTCCTCCCCCTACCCATTATCATACAAGTGTTCCCTCTCCCTTCCCCCTCCCCCTCTCCATTTAACATACAAGTGTCCCCCCTCCCCCTATCCAATTATCATACATAGACATAGACAAACTTTATTTAGACAGAATCTCGTCATATTACATGCTCTTCCCGAGGCCTGTGTGTGTAATTAAAAGTAATTAATATAAATACAATCTTAAAACTCAAATACATGAATTAAACTCGTTCCAGATTACTACACCACTATATGCAAAGCTGCACTTGAGGAATTCAGTATTCGGCTCAGTTTGGTGTCTGCTCCCTCGAGTTTTATACGAGTGGACTTCGTTAACTTTAATGAACAATTTAGTTAGATAATCTGGGGCGTTTCCTTTAAGTATTTTGCTCATAATCGCAAGTTTTAGATTAGTGTGCAGTTCCTCGAGCGTTAACCATCCTAGCCTATCAATCATATCCCTAGAGTGTGTCTCGTAACCACATCGAGTAATGATTCTTGCCGCGCGCTTTTGACGGTTTTGAAGATTATCACGAGAGACCTTGCCGCAAGTGTCCCACACAGGGAACAATAATCAAAGTGTGACTGAACGATTGAGTGGTATATCTGAGTCAGAGTATCCCCGGATACTAAATCGCGAATATGCCGTAATGCACCCAGGCCTTTCGTCGATGATAACACCTAATTAGTTAGTTTCTTTTACGCGTTTGAGCTGCGTATTACCTATAGTAACAGTGGGATCTGTAATTAAATTACCCAGTCGATTCCGTGATGCCGCAACTACATATTCGCTTTTCACGACATTAAGGCTGAATCGTTTTGATTTGAGCCCCCCTACCCATTTATAATACAAGTGCCCCCCTCCATTTCCCCTACCCCACATTTATCATACAAGTGTCCCCCTCCCCCTACCCATTTATCATACAAGTGTCCCCACTCCCCCTACCCATTTATCATACAAGTGTTCCCCCTCTCTCCCTCCCCCCTACCATTTATCATACAAGTCCCTCGGTAGAGACAATATTAAATGAGGTGCTGAAAAGCGGGAAAATGCAACTCAGACCTCTACTAAAATCGCTTTTTAACCGTATCCTATCATCGGGTGTTTATCCACGTGAGTGGTGCAAGGGCCTTAATTGTTGTCCCGATTTACAAAAAGGGTGACAAAAGTAATACAGAGGAATAACCCTGCTGTCATCTTTAGGAAAGCTCTTCACGTTTATACTTAACAACAGATTGTACAATTATCTGGTAGAACGTGGAATTCAGAAGGAAGTACAAGGCGGCTCCGTAAAAAGCATAGTTCGACCGATAGCATTTTCATTTTAGGGAAGAGGTCAAAACAATGGATTTCGAATGGGACCCAATTTTCTCAGGGGAGGTGGTGGGTGGCGGGTAATACCCCCTACCCCTTTTTTCGAGGGTGATTTTCTCGCGTTGTAAAATAGGGATACGTGATTTTAATGCAGACACACGTTATTCTCTGCCTGTAGAAACTAGAAATGTAGTTACTTCTTCAATAAGTATTTTATTCAAGAAGATATTTGTGGTCAAAAATCTAGATTTTGCCAAAATAGGTGGTGGGTTCCGGGTAAAACCCCCCTTCCATCAAAATTGGGTCCCGCCGGAGTACCATTGTTTTGACCTCTTCCCTTAAAGGCGCTTATTGACAAGTATGTCAAAGCTAAGCCAAATAAGAAAAAAAAATGTTTGCTGTTTTGTGGATACATTTGATAGTGTTGCAAGGGAAAGCTCATAAATAAGCTTGCAAAAGCTGAGTCAGAGGCAAATTATTCTCTTTAATTGACTCCATGTACTCAGCAGGAGCGTGCATCTCCCAGATTAGGTCTGTCCAACAGCAGAACAGATGATGTAGCTATTTTTAGATTTGCGTTTCCCGCGAGAAGAAACAAAGGCCGTCACTTTTAACCAATCAGGATGCACTGAATAATTGTAATTAACACGGTTCAAACTGCTAAAAATACTAAAGCGCAAGAGAACAAAAGACAACGTAATCGCATATACCAGAACTTCGCGACTATAAATAGCCACATCGTCTACTGTGCTGTGGGCGCTACCCATCACATAGGTACGCTCCTGGTAATGGGCTCCTGGTGATATATACTATAAATAGGCACATCGTCTACTGTGCTGTGGGCGCTACCCATCACATAGGTACGCTCCTGGTAATGGGCTCCTGGTGATATATACTATAAATAGGCACATCGTCTACTGTGCTGTGGGCGCTACCTATCACATAGGTACGCTCCTGGTAATGGGCTCCTGATGTACTCTAATGATATTTCTGCAGTGAAATTAGGCTAATCACTCTCGGATAATTTCAGATGCTATGAAGGCGTGAAACATGAAACGTGAAACATGCATGCTTAGCTCCACGTTGTTTAATCTATTTTTAAGCGATCTACCCGATTTCCTAGATCAGGCAAACGTGATTGAACCGGTAAAAATACAGAACAAGCCAATTAGTTGTTTGCTGTATGCCGACGATATGGTGATTCTCGCGAAGGCTGAAAAGCCACACCTTCTTCTTGTCCATAATGAAGGACATTGCTTTCCAATCATAAATAACCTGTAAAAAAATATTCGTTGTCCAAAATATAAGGGTTTTTCACATGCAGTTGACAATATTCAACTACAATGGTTGCTAACATCCTGTAAAATGAGTTTGAGTGCAAACAGAAGAGGTCACATGACAAGGGTAGGGTGGTGTTTAAGGGATATTTTAAATCTAGTAAATAATGATGCTCGTATAGTCTTATAGTACCGTAGTTATATCCACGAGTCGTAATTTAGATTGTAATTAGATTTTATTAGTTAAGTTGTTTAACTAAAAGTGTAAATTAGTTCTGAAAATCCCCTTGGGGAGTGGCTAATAAACTATATTGTATTGTATTTGAAACGTTGGGAAATAATGCTCTTTGTGATTGTTTGGTATGGACTCATGTTGCCAAGAGTTATAACATCAGCAAACGTGCTATTTGTGACGAGAAGGAGATTGTTTCCATCTACTACACCATCACTTGGGCAAGGCGTTAAAGTGCATATGAAGCGAAAATTAAGTTGATCTAATTTTGAAATGCTTTCGAAATGAGGAATAATGAGATTTTCCGTTTGTCAACATCTAATCTCGTTTCAGAGATATTCAGATTTTTGTAATATGCAAATGAGATGACCTATGACGTCATGTTGGTTGCACAGGGCTGATTATACGGTAATATATATCAACCAATATTTCGGCTGGCACGGCCAACCTTCTTCAGGGTTTACAAGTGAACTGGCAAGAAAACGTTAAAAGTTCAAAAGTATGGAATCTAACGCTGTGGTGTGAAATTACAAACATGGTGATTACATGAGTCATGAGCGTGATGATAGACGGAGGAATAATACAGGAGCTAAGGAATATGATATACAGTAGATATTTACAGTTCTTCCTTTCTATTAATATCTTTACTAGGTTCTGGTGTTTGACCTTGATCAATAAGATGTGCTTCGCGAGCTTTGCGTACACTATCTCGATTAGCATGAATTAGTTCTAAATGGAATTAATTGCATGTCATTAGGAGAGTGATGATCCAAATTAGATCAACTTAATTTTCGCCTCATATGCACTTGTAACTGGAAAATTTGAAACAATAGAAAACATGTAACTGGAAATTTTGTATCAAATCTAAGACTTAATAGATGGTTTGCACTCAATCCCCAGAGATTCAAATGACAAAGGGCATGGCGGCTATGTTGGTGTACAGAACAAAAGAAGCTAACGAGGAATCTATTGTTAACTGTACACCAACATGGCGGCTATGACGTAACTTGGCTTCTAATCAGTATTCAAGTCCTCATTAATTATTCACGAGGTATTCAGCCAATCCAATGGTCTGATTTTAATCCCTTGAGGACACTGGATACCTGGTCTAGTCCTCCTAGCAGTAACTGGAAAAGTTTCTAGTTACTGGAACAAGTTGTTCCAGTAACTGGAAATTTTTCCAGTTACTACGAATAAATTATTGAAAAACATCATGGCATGCATAATTACTCTTTTATTGATCAGATTAAACAATTTCCTTTCAAATTCCATTCATTATCATTATGAGGTGGATACACCTCTTTTACTAAGTTAGATTATCATCCAGCAACTTTTATTTGTCTTTGATTCCTCCCGAATAATTAATGAGGAGTTGAAGTCGTTCAAAGTCCTCCAATTTCGGACTGGACGGGGATTTCAAGTCCTTGCAATTAGTTCCAGTCCTCGGCTGCGCCTCGGACTGGAACAAATTGCGCGGACTTGAAATCCCCGTCCAGTCCTCATTGTCGGACTTTAAACATTACTTCTAATCCTTCTTCTTCTAATCAGTATTTGAAGGGGACGTGAAAGATCCTGTTGTACTACTCGAAAAAGAGAAGGGGATTGTCACCCGGTACAGCAACCTGGCCATTGCACTAACCACACACTCAACATTGTAAACTGCGTGGCAGCTATTAGCGCCGTGAAGCAGTCCGAAATAATTCACTGACGGGATATGTC